>BMAV01015925.1:27533-42328 GCA_019973955.1 Trichonephila inaurata madagascariensis
GTTTGCCACACTCAAAAAAGGAGATATGTTATCAATTCATTTTAGCTCCCATTAAGACTGTCATATTAGAGGATTCTCTGTCAAGGTCATTGGTAACAAATAAACAGTTTTCCCAGAATTAACGATTTTTTTATTATATGTTTCAGTATACTCATAAAAAATAAATCTTGGTCAATTAATCCTTCAAAAGGCTCAATATGCCTATCCATGTATCATAAAAATCTTTCACATTGTGAAAAAAAACCGCAACAGAATTATATAATTTACAACTTTCCTAAAAAAAGGGATGCAGGTAACCATACCAGTAAGTTTGAAAGCCAGCAAAAGTAATATTTTAGATTAAAAGAAACGTAATAAAAAAATCTCTCATCGTAGGATTACAGTAAAGCAAACAAAATATTTTTTTTTATTTAGTTATAGGATCAAAGATAGCTAATGAGCGTTCAAAGTAGAATCTTTTATTTTTGATGACCTTTTTTCACCAGATGATATATATAAATCATATCAATGTAAATCTGTATTTTTTATTATATCAGAAAGTATTTATTTTTTTTTTTCATTCCAGTAAATTAATTTTTTTTAACCTTTTATTTTCGATATGCTCGCGCCCCCCTTGAAGGGTTTTCGCGCCCCCCAGGGGGGCGAGCCCTACAGTTTGAGAAACACTGGTGTAAAGTGTTAATGTAAGAGAAGTAATTTTCATGTATTTCTGAAGCTCATTAGTAATGTGATGTCGTGAGTCTTTAAAATTATGTCACGTACCGGGTAGTGTGAGGGAACACACACAGCTGGTAGCCCAAAAGCTTTTATATATAGATTAATTTTTAAAAAAATAAAATTTAACATTAATTATCTTAATCTTTTCAGCCTTTCTTTGGGTAAAAGTTCAAAACCAAAACAATGTTCTTAGATCTGTATACGATTGTCTCCCGGTTGCGGCTGTTCCCGCAACCACTTTCCCTAGTATCGCCCAAGATCAATCCTTCGAGTGGCTGCACCGCAGACTCTGTGACGCCGTCTTTAAGAAGCCATCGTAGTTCCTTTCTCGTGATCCTTGACGTGCGACGGCCCCCGCAACCTTTACTGCGTGTCTTCGAAGAAAAAAAACTCTTATCTCAAGATGATGCAGAAGGTTGAAAAAGATATTCGTCAAATTTAGAGCCGAAACTTTAAACCTTTTGGGTGGCCACTTTCATGCCCTCAGTAATCTAGGATTGGTGAGCTTAGCGGATCTTCACACTGCGCTCCTCGTCTTCGCCCCAACTCCATTAGTTCTTTGAGACAATAGACCGACGCGACTGAGATCAAGTCCCTCTCCGTCTATTAATTGATTTGTTATTTTAACATTGAGGATACCCTCCAGGGTATGTTTTTATCAGAAGAGGCTGCAGTTCCTTTTTATTCAAATAATATGTGGTCTACATGTGCGAAGGGATGGGACAAAAGAAACTGTTCATATGAGTGCCTTTTAATCAGATCGTTACTGCTAAAATCGTCTGAGTGTCGGAGAAGGAAAAGGTGTGGTAACGTCAAAGCCGTTTTCGAACTCCACTCACATTTGTTGTTCTCCAAGCATTAGGAAAGAATACAATGTCTCTCTTGGAAGATTGCAATGTCCTATTTGGGCATTCTGTTTATCCCCGTACTTTAAACTTGGCAAATATTATTGGGAAGTGTTCGTCTTATGAGCCGAAGCTACAGTACAGTAATAGTGTTAATGATTATGTTTGGAATATATGCAATTAAATCGTACAGCATTTATGAAATAGAGACTAAATTTTAATATTTGACACACTAACTTTATAATCTTAAATGAAATATTTACCACAAATTCGAACTGTGAAATGGAATTAAAAATAGATTATTATACTTATTTTTAATTTTAATATATTGACAGTAAATTCCTCTCTTCTCCAGGTTTTAAAAGAATTACTGCACCGTTTATTTGCTTTTTATCTATTAACGACAATTTACTGAGATTTTAAATCCTTCACTATTAGAATTCTAATATTTCACATATATAAAAGGAATGTCTGTATTTGTATTCTCTTTGAATTACCAATGTGCATGCTGTACTCGTACTGAAAGTACATAACGAAAATGACACGCATTTTAGTACAAGTCATTTCCAAAAGATGCAGATACAAAACAAATTTATCTTTGCAAAAGAAAAACATTTTCCATTCCTTGAATGCCATGAATTAACATGCAGATTTCAAACAAAGAAAAATCAGCTTTAAATGATCTCAATCTCGAAACTATTTCATTAGATGAATCCTTTCGTATTCCGCACACAATGCAATCTCAAACCAAACAAGAATTCACTGCAAAAGAATTATCAACGTACTTCACACACACAAAATATCCCTTACTAGACTAGAAGGATGATCGATTTAAAATAAATAGCTTTACCCTTTACCCGAATTGGATTCTCAACTTTATCATGATGCAGACCACTTCGACAGAGAGAATAAAAAATAAAAAAAGAAAGACTTGCTTTAAAAGAGCGAAAGGGAAAAGAAAGAAAAAAGAAGATGGAAAAAGGAAACCGTGAGATTAAGAAGGCGGATGTATCCCAATCGAAATTTTAGCCGAAGCGCTTTCTTCTTTGACACAATACCTGTAAAGGTAAAATGACAGAAAATAACTAAACTAAAAAAAGAAGAGAGAAGCAGGGGAAAAGGGAAAATTCTAGACACCCTACAAATAAACTGTTGCTGCCCGCCGTGGACGGAATATTTCATACGTTAGCGTGGATCAAAATATCGACTTGTCTGAACCCGTGTATCGATATTTCTTGGTGACCGTCAGCGAAGCTGAGATAACACAGGGGAGCTCGCGGCGTGTATTTTTGGACGCTCAGGGACCAACTATTCATTAAGAACACAAATGTGAAGGTCTTTGATTTCGTACACGGTTCTATGCTTTAATTGTTATTGCAGTCAGCATACAAGTCTGAATAAATCTACATAAACGTGTTTTGCAGAATCGATGCATATGCTACCGCTTAAGTGTGAAATATGTTATTCCATAGAATAACTAGGTATTTCATGGAATAATTAAACAAGTCAGTTAAAGTGCATAAATTATTGAATTCTACGATTTAACTAGGTATTCTATAGAATAAAAATAATACTTAATCGTAAAATTATATGAAATCGGCACACGAAATTTCTTTAAACTAGTTAGGAACAAGATATGTTTAAGTAAAACAATTGTACTTTAGATCAGTGTTTTTTAAACTGTGGGACGTGCCCCCCATAGGGGGCAAGATAACCCTATGAGGGAGCTGCGAGCATATTGAAAACTTGAAAACAAAAGATTATTTAAAAAATTACTAACTTACTCAAAGTAAACAAAAAAATACATTCTGACATATAAAAAAAAATACTCATTTACACTTATATAATGCACTTGTAAATGTATTAGTTCTGCACAATCTATTTTCTATTTTATAATTTACTTAACAATACTAAGTTAAGGACAAGTATAATAATTACCAGAAACCCTATGGATTTGTCATATATATAATTATATGCCAACATTAAGAATCATCCTGATAATTTGTACGGTTTATAATTAATCCCTTCATTACCGATTAAAAATTACGCTATTCGCTCCCAAATACCACCGTTTAGCACGTAAATAAGCGCATGTAGTGTATTGAGAGGGGTGGGTGTTAGAAAAGGAATATATAATCAAATCCTCTGAAATAAGTGAAGCCTTCGCAAACACTGTCAAGGTCATTTTATTGCTTCCCAAAGCCTTTGGAATAATTTTATCGATAGAAGTTCACAGAAAGGATATAACTTTGGAAAGACGTATATATACGTCTGGGGGCAATTCACGCAATGGCTGAGCGTGATGTTTATATACGTGGGAGGGGAATTAAGAGGTTAAAGTATTTTGTAGGTTTAGCGTCAAAGTACAGTATTATTGAATTTAATACATCTTTATTGTATGGAGGGGGCGCGATGTAAATTATGATTGAATATTGGGTCGCAAACATTGAATATTTGAGAAGCACTGCTTTAGATCTCAGTTTAATATATAGTGACTGAGAATTGATTTCTATTGAAGAGATTTCGAATATTGATAAAACGCTTCAATCTGTTGCAACAGATCAAAGTTGGGGCACTGGACAAGGCTTTAAAAAAGCTCTCGTGTAAAAAAATGTGCAAAAAAGTGTGCTTGTTTTGAAAATAATATAATGTACAATGCAATTCAATGTGTCACCACAGCAATTCTTGATCTAATAAATAAGGAAAAGTATAAAATAAAGGTATTTCATAAAATTTAAATTACTATTCTCTTACATTTTTGTGTAAAAAAGTTTACACAATGTTTTTATGAAGCAACAGTTCTTCTACTCAGCATGTTTATTATTTTTTTTCAAAATATTTAAATATAACTATTTCCAGCACATATTCTTTTGTTTTCCCTTTCTGTTTAACTAGTGTTAACAATATGAGCACTAATAAATTATGTGATTAAATTTTCCTTATTATTTATCTGTTAATTACTCGCAATAGATGTAAATGCATTTTTCGATAAATTTTAGCTATTTATGATCAATTAATTTATAAAATGAAGCTACAAAATTGTTTGTTTTTCTCTTTAACGGTCTATTATTAGTTATTTCATAGAATATCTGGATAAAGTATGAAATTTTTCATCTATTATAATACTGACCTGTCTAGTTATTTTATGAAATACATAGTTATTCTATAAAATACCTGGATTATACACTTTAACGATAACATATATGTATTTTGATTTTCTTAAAAACATTCCGTATCGATAATTCAAACATAAATAACATTATTTTTTTAAAATTTTATCTTATCCGCCACTGCTAACAGAATTTGAACTTGGGAAATGTAATATTTTGTTATTAAGGAAAACAGATTCATATATATGTCATGTTGTATGTGCAGTTAAATATTAGATGCATGAATTTGCTTACTTTTCAATAAATATTTCTACAGACACTTACTAATTGTATTTATCAAGTCTACAGCATATTTCTAAGTTAATATTATATTTGGACATGTGTGTGTTTGGATTGAGTTTTCAGAAGAATTGTATTGCTGTATTGAGCACATATATGGGAAGAGACCACTTTTGTGTATGTTAAATGTGTCTCCATAGGTACTCTTCCATATCAAAAATGTACATTAAATCCAATATTTTTATTTTATGAAAGTTACTTTGAACATTATGATGCATATGGATGCATCCATGAGCGAGAAATTACTCAGTTAAAACACAAAAAAAGAAAACTAATTGTAAAATGGACTAATTAAACTTATCTTAAACAAGTCTTATTTTTTAAATATTTATCCATTCTTACATTGGAGTTAAATAATAAAAGTAGTATATATAATTGTTGCGCTATTTTATTAAACGTGGCACTATTGCACCAATTAGCTGTTTTGAAGGATTTCCCAAGACAGTTCCGAGACCATGCAGATGCTTATGAATATTGCTATAGTGGCTTGAATCCCGTCTCTGGTTATATAGTAAAATTTAACATTTTAAGATCGCGTGTGTTTGTGATAGATCTTCCCCAAATAAACTTATGGTACTTTATCAATAGGTGTCTTTGAGATACAATAATACTTGCCAAGGCCTTTGCTCTTATCTTCATATTGGTTTCAAATAAGGATGCAACGGGGACAGATTCCTCAGAGTTAGTTATGCAGACATGAGGATTTTCGTCAGAAAGATCCGTATTAAAGATATAAATTGAAGATATAAAATATTAACCTTAAATACATTTCCGAAACATATACTTTTAATTCACATGTCATATTATAAAATTGAATATAATATAAATATTGAAATATGCCTAACAGGATACATTATTTGTTGAAATAAAAGTATTGTTAAGCAAAATCGCACTTAAGTGCAAATAGTCTTTCTGAAGCTCCCCCAAAACAAGAAAAATTATGAGAAAATGTTTAAAATGCCAGTGAAATAGAAAAGGCAATTTCTTAATATGTTTTTTAAAAATCTTTAAATACATTCATGGACAAAAAAATTAGCACCCCAAGAAATAATTGTGGGATCGTAATGAAACTTGGCATGATGGTACATGTCGAGGAGATATGCAAATAATTAGAAATGCAGCGTGATTGCGCATTAATTATAGCCGGTAGAGAGAGTTTAACGTCACTTCGCCATGGAATATAAAACAGGTAACCAAAGCTTGTTTGAGTGTTCTGAATCGTTTACAAAGCAAGAGCTGAGGTAGACATGACATTACGCCATTTTCGAAGACTATAGGAGCAGCTTTCGCGGTTTGAGAGGGGGTAAATCATCGGCATGATGGAAGCTGGGTGGTCAGCTAGGCGAGTTGCTCGTCAATTAGGCCGCTCTGATTATGTTGTGAGGAGGTGCTGGGTACAGTGGATCCGAGAGATGTCATTTGCACGAAGACCAGGCTCAGGACGTCCTCGGCAGACCAGCCGTCGAGAAGACCACCACATCGTAAGAAATGCATGGGTACAGCCAACTGCTTCATCAACCGCCATCCAGACACAGATAGCACCTTCACTAGGGGTCCCTGTGTCTACTCGAACCATACGAAGGCCCTTGGCTGAAGGAAATTTGAGACCACAGTGTCCATTACGTGTTCTGCCCTTGCAGTCTCACCATTGACGCCTCCGTTTGGAGTGGTGCCGTGCACGAGGAAACTGGACTGCAGCGGAAGGGAACCAGGTCGTCTTTAGAGACTAATCCAAATTCAATCTCAGCAGTGATGACAATCGTGTTTGTGTGTGGAGACCCCGTAGTGATACAATACCCCTCAATACTACCTTTGCTTTACAGTGACACACCACTCCCACAGCTGGTGGGATGGTATTGTTGTCATTGCCTACAATACACGATCACTCCGATTATTCATCCATGGCACCATGACAGCCCAGCGGTATGTCTATCACATCCTGAAAACTCATGTATTAACATTCATACAATGGCTCCCAGGAGTCATTTTTGAACAAGACAATGCTCAGCCTCACACGTCAAGGATGTCACAAGACTGTCACCGCACAGTTATTACCCTTCCTTGGCCTGCACGAACGCCAGATGTGTCTCCAATCAAGCCTATCTGGGATCATTTGGGACGGCGAGATGTGCCTCCCACGAGTTTGACCGATCTAGAGGCAAGGCTACAGCAAATATGGAACGAAATGTCTCAAGACATTATACAGAACTGGTATGCATCAATGCCCGATCGTATCGCATCGTGCATTCGCTCTAGAGAGGATTCAACAGGATATTAAATCCTAGGTTCTTTTGCCTTTTTCTCTTAAATAAATGACCCTTTTTTGATTTTCTAATCATTTACTTATATCAATGTAGTCATTACGTATGTAAAATTTCGTTTTCATTTTGACGATTCCTTCTTGGTGCACTAATTTTTTTTGTTCATGAGTGTATATAAATGCAAAATTCATAATATATATATTTTTTTGAGTTTTTGGTTATTTAAAAAATTAAAATTATTCACTGGGGGGTTGGTAGTGAAAGAAAAATATGCTTATGCATGTAATTAGATACATTTTGTTCTAATGTTACTTTCATAGAGAAGTTTCTAACTTTTTATAAATAAGATAGTTACTATTTAAAACATGTTAGAATAGGGACAGAGAGAAGCGCACTTATGTATATACAGTCTATATTGTACAAATAGGTAAGAAAACTGACTACTATACAATCTAGATTATATCTACAGAAGTGGCCAACATTGTAGACAAAAAAAATTATGTTTCTTAAATTTGTATTGTATTCTGATTTAAAAACAAATGTTACGTTTCACAAACCACAAAGTCGCGTATGTTATTTTAAAGAGGATTTAATAATTAATTCAACACCCCAAAAGATAAAAATTCAAAATTTAAATATTTGCCATAAAAAAAAGTTAAGTTGCAATATTTATCGATATACATTGGATACTGATAATGGCAGTGAGTTATCATTACCTGGTAGAGAAGCCACTATTTTTTATTACAGCTTCACATCGATGTTTCATTGCACTGACGTTAGTTTTAAGCTCTTCCTTTGTTATTACATGATACAAGGAAATAATAAAAGCCACAAATAGTTCAATTTTATTTGATGGGGGCCTCCTTTGGACAAGAGTTCTCAAAAGGAGCCCCATCAAATCAAATTGAACTATTGTATTGTATAATTCTATTGTATTAGAACAAGTGTGTTTTCTCAAAGGAGTTTTCGGTAGGATTGAGGTCAGGACTGTTTCCTGGCTTGGATAAAATTCCAATGTTTTTTGCAGGAAAGCACTTTTTCTATAAGTTTGCTGTGTGGCAAGGAGAAGAATCCTGCAGAAGAATAAAGGAAGCATTGCTGGAATCAGTGACTGAGTGAATATTAACATCGCACTATTCGAAAGTGCTTGGCGACGGACCTCACAATTTTGTACCATGGTCAATGAAGCATTGTTGGAAACTAGATTCTTGGTAGAAGGTAGAAGTTTGGGTGCTAGAATAGTGTCAATTTATTTTTTGACGATTCTGTGTCCCATCAAAGACTTAAAGGTGGCCAATACTATCTGCTGACATATATGACCCAATACTAACATTAAGTGGGTGCTTCACTGTTGCTTGAATGTAGTCAAGATGTAGCTCTACTCTTATTCTGCATGTTACACATTTTCGTCATCATTACCAAATAACGCTCCATATAACTTGCGACCACTGGTCATTAGTCCAATTATTTTGTTCCTATGTCCCCTGTAGTCTTATTTTGCCCTGCTGTAAACTGAGGTAAAAACTTTTTTTTGTGTGTGGAATTCTACCACTTAGTCTATCATCTTTTTTCTTCTGAATGTTCTTGAAGTGACAGAAACACCAGAATCACTCAGATTCCTTTTTATGGCCGTTCATGTCATTCTTCTGTCTTGGAAATAAGATCTTTTTATTCTTCTGCCATCACAACGTATGTGGTGTACCTTTTTAGGCTTTTTCCTGAAATTTTTTTAATGAATTTGTCTCCTGATATTGCAAGCAAAACTTTCGGGCTCCAGAGATATAGTCACTGAACAACCCGCCTGTTTTGTAATTTCAGAAAAAAAAAAAAAACCTTTTTCATGTAACACAATAATTTTATATCTCTTTCTAGGTGTCCACAATCTACTTTTTTTATTTGATATATTTGCTTCTTGACTAAATATTATAGTTGTCATGGCCAGGAAACAGTTCTGTCCTCAATTCTTTTAAAAACTTGAGGTAGCTTTAGAAACCTTTTAAAGGTGCCTCCTTTAGAAAAATCTTAAGTAGTTGCCTAGCATATAAAAGAAAAAAAAATTGAGGTTATAATTGTTTTCTGACATTATGTAATGACAAAGGAAGAGTTTAAAACTATCATCACACAATGAAACATTGACGCGAAGCTGTAACAAAAATTAAAGTCTGTTAACTTAATACTATCATCAGTATCTAATCTTTATGGATAATTATTGCAGTTTAACTTTTTATATATATATTGCAAATATTCAATTTTATATTCTGTATAGAACTCAGTATTAAATTCTTTTTAAAATGTTATATGTATATGCAACAAAGCATACAAAGCATACAAGCATACAAAGCAAAGCATACATTTAAGCATACAAATTTTAAAAAAAAATACATAGAATTTTCCAAAAATGTCCATAATTTTGCCCATCACTATATCAGTTGAATGATTCTGTCAACTATGTACAGGTGAAATTCTTTTAATTTTAACCATGTGTTCAAATCTTATGAAAAACTATTGAAATTGTCGTGCACAGTCATATTTTGACAGCTAAAATGTGAAAAAAAGAACTCTAATTTCAGATATAATTGTGTAGAACATTTCTGGCTATAATATGAATTAATATAAAGATGCTCAGTGGTATGATTAGATGCAATAGAAAAAAGACAGACCTAGCGTGTGTGTTTATCCATCTAATATGGATCAAAATCATTAATTACGTCACCAATAGCTCACTTAATATGTAGTAAATTCCAATAATTCATAACGTTTGATGGATATATTTTGTCTTTATATCATTATGAACTGCATCTTTTTTTTAAATAAAATTGTTTGCTCTTTTTTTTAACAAATGCAGAGTAATACAACATTCAAAATTGAAATTTTGCTAGTAGTTGAATATATACAATGATGCTAATATTTTCTTCTATATTATTATGGATATTTATTGATTAAATTATTTTCTCCAAAATTTCATCTCCGAATGAATTTTGAGTTAAATGAAGTCATTATATAAACATCAAATCAATGCAATTAGAATTCACGGAAATTATTCAAAATTATTCTTCATTCAAACCATTTATACAAATTAAATATATTCTAAGTAATTGTTTATTTAGAGTGCTTTCTTTAAAGTTCTTAAGTTATCTCTAATATAACATTTCATATTTTCCCCCTTGACATTTGTATGTTGGGTATTCTCATATCTGTTTAAAATAGAATTATTTATTCTGCTTTATGTAAGTATTTGAGTTATTATTCAATTTATGATTTTTTACACTTTAAACAAAAGAAATCATGAAAATAAAACACACTACAGTTTTTGAAAACTATTGAATAATTTAAAATTGCTATTCACGATAGTGACAAACTAAAAAATAACATTAAAATCATGATATTGTTAACACAATTATTATTTATTACAAACAAAAAACTATAAAAATTTTGCAATCAATTGAAATTAAATCAATTAAATTTTACGATATTTATTTCCTTACTTTCAAATGTTTTGTTTGTTTAATAACATACAATTAAACAAAAAAGCAGTTAAAATTTCAGTTATTTGCATTTATGAAAGTAATAGAAGTTCTTTCAAAACATTACAGAAAAAAGATTCAAATAATAATATTTTTTATGAATATTCTTTTATTGTTTTTCAGCTTAAAATTTCATGGCGCTTTCCTGGAATTCACAGGAAATAAAAAGAGCCATCCTGCGAAAAGCAGGATGGCCACTAATTTAATGAAATTATGCCTTTTCACATGTTTTGTTTCGGTAAAAAAGGAAATAAATTCCTTTTCCTGAAAAAAAATTGATATGGTTTGAAAATTTTTCAGTGCTTGCAGTAAAAAAAGTTGAGATATTTTTTTAACTAAACACTTGAGATTTGAATCTATATTTTATTTAAAAAACAAAAATTTTATTCAAGAAGAAAAATTTTCTGATTCAACTCTACGTGTAATGTCAGGAATTATAGTTACAGTTATCGTTTTATAGTTCTCCTAAGTGTTTAGTATTTCCAGATTTTTTTTTGTATATAAAGTTATCATTTAAAAAAAAATTCAATATATTAATTGAAATAAATCAACTTTTTGTAACAAATAAATAATAGTATATAAGCTTTATTTAAAACAATCGACGTACTAGAGTATTATAATTGTTATATTTCAAATATCATTTACGCAAAAAACATAAAATTTGTACAACAAAATAACAATTAATTTTTCCTACAAATAAAATAAAATAAATCTATAGTATATTATTTTAATGTTTGTTACTTTAATTCCTTCCAGGATCATTTTATTTTTGGATTATAAATAAGAAAATGTATTTTTTTATTCTCATTTAAAAACACGTCTATGTTTTTTAAACATATCAACACCATTCACATGCTAAATTTCCGAAAAAATTCATGTAAAAATATCTATTTAAATGAATGAGTAATTTTAATGCTAAATTGGCTTTTTGTATTGCAAAAATCATTAGAATTCGGAGTCAATTCACAATAACTATAATTATAATGATTAGAATACCTAACTTTCATCTTTACAAAATTTATTTACATCTTTTGTATTTACGTAAATGATTATGAAATAATTAATCAAAATCTGATCTCCTATAATAAATTCGAAAACACGGCACTACACATAACCCAAAATCGCAATCTGGGCAGTAGAACTTTGCTTTTCTTCTTATCTTCTTCCATTTACTATCTCCATAGCGCAGCATTGTCGTGTTGTATTAGTTTCCTGTTCTGATAGAGGAATGTATTCAAAAAAATGTGTGTGTGTGTGTAAACCCGTAATTTATTATTTATTGTACTCTTCTCTCTGATTTAAGAATATACTTTTTTAGACTATAATTTATTATTTTTAATTCTATAATAAGCACAAATTCCCTCATCTTAAAATCTACGAATAATTCTCTAAAAAATTATAAATTTTGCAAAAATTACTTTTCTGATGGTTGTATTTCTTCATATAAAATGCACTTTATATTTTTATGTATAAACTACTTTTTTTAATGCTAAATTATGGGCAGTTGGACAGTTCCTGAAATGATTATCATAACTGAAAAGATAATTTAAAAAAAAAGAAAAGAAAATCTGTTTCTTTTCTTATTTATTTATCAAACGATTTTTACAATGTAATTTCGAAATAAAAAACCTCAGCATTTACCGGGTCTTCTAAGCATCTCAAAAACATGCTTTATGTATTTGTTCATTTTGAGGTAGAAACTTCTGAATACATTCACGAACCATTAAGAGATGCATTCATATTTTTGGTAAGTGTATTTATGTTGATTGTTATAGCTATTATAAAAGATGTTCTAATTTTAATTTTTTTGTTAAATCTCTTTTTATAATTGTTTTTCTAAACATTTATGTGCACTTTATTTTTTCAAGCATCTCTAGCTGGAGAATGATTTTTTTTTCGATTAGCAAAACGCGGGAGAATTTTTCATCATGATTATAATATCTGTATTCAATTTATGTTTTCATTTAGTTACAATTATGTAATGTATTTTTTAAAGAAATATTGTATCAGCATTTATAGAGTTTATAGCTTAACTGTACACGTAAATTGTAACTTACTTTTTTACAGTTGAATATTATTATTGAATCTGAAATAATGCAGAGCCATGCACCACAATGTAAACTATAAAACGATGCTGAATTAAATTTTATAAGGAATAAATGTGAAAATACTGATCTTACAGTATTAATAGGCCTACATCCAAGTAGAATATTTTCAGTCGCTGATAATTGAGTTTATTTTTAAGATTTCATTATAAGTATTAATTTTCATTAGCATTTAGATGTTACATGCACAGTTTAATTTATGTTATCATCTAAACCAGTTTTAGAAAAACTAACACCTAAGGACCTTAATTCTCTAGCAGGAAAATCAGTTTTTTTTCCTGCTCTGAGGAGCATCCGTCTGACAGACGGGTATGTACCTTTTTTTTTTTAAATTTTGTTACCTTAAGGACTTTTTTAAATGTCCTTATAACTCATGAAGTTGAGTATAGCTCAAATAAGATGTGTGGGGTTAAATCAAGCACAGAAATATATCTTTAACACTAGAATTGTGACTAGTATTTTTATATATAAATATTGATTAAAAATTATTTATATTCATGTAAAAAAAATTAAAAATAATATTATCAAACTCGAAAAAGCTATACAAATATGCGTTCTGATAGACAGTGATAGATAAGAAAAATCGCACATATCGTGAGTTGAAAATATTGCCATGTACCACCACGTGATCCTCTCATTGGGTAGAGTCTAACTGAAGATGTCAAGTCAGCCCACCCAAAAATCACATCCCAGCGTTATCTACAGGCATCAAAGCAAATCATCCTCGTCTGGGAGACAGATGTTCCGGTCAAAGGGTTAATAATAGAAACAATTAATTTAAGAGATTGGTATGAAATATTGATGATGTTAAGCAATTGAAGTCAATAACCAAGATAATTTTAAACAGTTTTTTTATTTTATTTTTCAATAACTTCCTCAAATGTAATAAATTAAATGAAGTACCATAAAATCCAGCGCACAACGCGTTGCTGTTGTAGTGGCTAATGCCACCTGTCTAAAGTAGTCAGATTGAGGCCCACGAAATTCATCGTAGCAAGGGTCTAGAAGTACGGCTGTCGTTGGCCTTGGCCTTGAGCACCATACAGGTGACACTATGAATTAGCTTGGCGATATTCCCCGAAGGGACGATAGATGGTGACACCACCTATCTCCACAATTTAGGCAGGAAACTGAAGGGGAGGGAAATATTCTCCAGTCCCCTGTACTCGTGATTCAGCCCTCAAGACTTACAAACCCACTGATTTAACGAGCACGCACTCCGTGTGTACTCGGAGGGTATTTGGGGACATCGAAACCAGGTCTTCCGGTCTGGAGTCCGATGCTCTAGCCACTAGGCTACCCACAGCCCATACCAATGCGTACCAGTGTATAACGTACACCTGCACTTTCAAACTGCTTTTTTTTAATTTTTAGGTATATTCGTCGTATAACGCATTTCCCCTTTTTTACGAAGGAATCTTAAATGTACATGTTTAATGCTCTTATGCTTTGAAGTCATTTATTTGCGATACTATCTCAGAATTCAGAAAAAAAAATAATATTCTACAGCTACGATCCTTTAAGCTCATTAGGTAAGTCGTTTCTTTTAATTAATTAGTATTCCTATTTATGTAGGAGTCTAATTTTCGTTAACGCCCATTTCTCTTTTTATTTCTTAGGGTATCGTTTTTATACCTGTCGTACGTACTCGTAAATTTCGATCTTATTTTTTGTATTAAAAGTACGCATTATCTGCCGGATTTTACTGTAAATCTTTTCCCGTTTCCTTGGATGTTGAATCAAAAATGCATAGTTAAATATATTTGCTGTTATAAATTACATTTGTTCATAAAGGCTGGATCAAAAATGCATAGTTAAATATTTGATACTATAAATTACGTTTGTTCATAAAGGCTGAATCAAAAATGCATAGTTAAATATTTGATGCTATAAA
>BMAV01015925.1:42338-69277 GCA_019973955.1 Trichonephila inaurata madagascariensis
AAATGCATAGTTAAATATTTGATGCTATAAATTACGTTTGTTCATAAAGGCTATTTTTGTCTCGTTGATGCCTAGTCACTCGAAGCGTATCCAAATAAATATTAACGAATTACAATATTTTATTAGCCTTTCGAATATTAAATATTTTAAAATGTTATTTAGAGAATCACAACAAAAATAATATTCCAAGCAAAATATTTTATTCAAAAATTACACCATCAGTGTTCAAATTTATTTCTATTATAATTAGTCATTCAAAGCCCTTTTCTTCATACATCTTGATAAAATACCATTATTATTTAACAAAAGTAAAATTATCCGTTAATATTTCTTGTGTTTGCATTATTCCCTCAGAAAACAATTTCCTTAATTAGCAAAATAAATGAAAACAGCTCATATCTTATAAGCCGATAAAAATCTGAATCAGTGCTTCTCAAACTTTCTATATTTGCGTCCCAATATCCAGTCATCATTTTCATCGCGTCCCCGCCCCCTTTCCATACAACAACAATGTAATGAATTCAAAATACTATATTTTAATACTAAACCTACAATACGACTTAAACCTTTTAAAAGGTGGCCGGCGTATATAAACGTCTCGCTCATCCAAAGCATCAATTGCCCCAAACGTATATATACGTCTTTCCGAAGTATGATCTTTTCTGAGCTCTGCCATCCATAAAATTTTTCCGAAGGCTTTGGAATGCAATTAAAGGACATCGACAGTGTTTGTGAAGGATTTACTTATTTCTGAGGATTGGCTTATTTATATTCCTTTTTCTCCCTCCCCCCTAATACATCACATACGCTCGCCTACGTGTTAAACCGTGGCATTGGGGAGTGAATTGCATAATTTATAATTGACATTTCAGTGATTAATTATAAACCATACAAATTATCAAGATAAGTGTTAATTTTTCCCTATAATTTAATATATAATAAGCCCATGGGGTCACTTTTAATTATTAAACTTATTCTTAACTTAGAATTGTTAAAATAACTATAAAATTCATTCCGCAGTAATGTCATATTTATTAGTGTATTATATCAGTATAAATATGTATTTTGTTCTTTTATTATGTTAGAATGTATTTTGTTTGTTTATTTTCATTAAATTAATAATTTTTTTTTGAGTAATCTTTAGTTTTCGACTTTTCAATATGATCGCGCCCCCCTTGCAGGGTTATCACGCCTCCTAGGGTGGCACGCCCCACAGTTTGAGAAACACTGATCTAAATGTACTCTAAACAAATGTTGCTAATAATACGATTGTATTCCGAACATCTCAGACAGTGATTATGCTATAAATATTCGATCAGTGCCCTAAATAATTGCAATGCCTCCAAAGGTTGTTAACTTCTGTTTATTGACGTATTAAATGAGATTGGTTCTGAACTACTGACTTCCTCACTTGCGATGCATCGAAGTGGTAAATGTTAATGTAAGCTTTCAGATAAAGCTTTTTTTATTCAGAGATTTTATATTTCGTAGTATTGGAAACTTATCTCGTCAATGTTATAAAATATATGAATTTTTAATGCGGGTATTAAATTAAGGTATCCGACTACTTCGGTACCGTGATTTTAAAAAAGCATATAAATGGATAATTTTCCTGATATTTAGTGTCAATCAGATTAGAATACATGCATAAAAATGTTTTAAGGACATTTTGACAAAAAAAAGTATTTAAAAACAATATTTTGGGAAAAAATGAACTTAGAATAATCTTTTTTCAAAATGTTCTCCTTTTATAAAAAATGCTTCTATTATAATAATATTTTGCCTGTATATATCTCAGAAATCTCTACATAGACTCAGCAAGAAATTTTGAACAATTTACATTATTTTCAGAGTTACCACCCATTGAAATAATTATTGGCGTTTTTTTCTTAAAATTTACTCCCTCTGTTGTCGTAAAACATAGACAAACCCACTTCTAAGTCATATATTTCAAAAATTCTAGTTGAGCCTCTGTAGAGAGGTCTGAACTATATACAGGCAAAATATTATTATAATAGACGCTTTTTTCACAAAAGGAGAATATTTTGAAAATGGGTCATTCTATGTTCATTTTTTGTCAAAATATTGTACTTAAATACTTTTTTATTGTAATACTATTCTTAAGACAATTTTATATACATTTTCTAATCTAAGTGACACTAAATATCATGAAAATTATCCATTTATGTGCCATTTAAAATTACGGTTCTGAACGTAGTCGGATACCTTAATATCCGAAATATTATTATGATTTTATGAATAAAATTAGACAAAAGTTAAGTCTTGAAAAGATGAAGTTATATCAGTGCTTCTCAAACTTTCAATACTGGCGCCCCCCTTTTCAATCACAATTTTTATCGCGCCCCCCTTATACATTAATAAATTACTGAATGCAATAATAATGCACTTTGACGCTAAAGCTACAATACACGATCTTAATTATAAACCGTACAAATTAATAACATAAGTATTAAATTTTGTATATGTTACTTTTAAGCAAAAATAAATAAAATAAAATAAATTAATTAAGTAATAGATAATTATTATGTTATTTTTCCTTTCTCTAATTTTAAATTGGAACATATTGCAAAATGTGGTGGCTGCTTAGAAGACAAAATATAGATATCAGCTAAATATAGAAAAAGAACTCAGAGGGTCAATTTCTAAAAACTTTGCTCTGCAAGACAAGCCCATGGAAGTCGCTAATACTTATTAAACTTGTTCTTGGTTCAGTATTAATAAGATAAGTATTAAAATTTTTATATATATATTACTCTTAAGTAATATATATTCTAAGTAAATTACTTTTAAGTAATAGGTTAATTATGTTATTTTTCTTTCTCTAATTTTTAAATTGAAACATATTGAGAAATAATATTTAATTAAAGATTTATTTCCTTCAAGATCCATTTCTAAAAGTACAAATGTCATTATATAAAAAATAGCCTAATCTATGTTGCTCTTTATCATATCCATTGCATCTGGCATTCTCGCGAACGTTCATGTGAGTCTAGGCAACCTAACAGACGTCTGCATAAAACATGTAAAAATGCTGTACCTCGTACAATTCTAGTCAGTCTTGGCTGAATCGATTAACCAGATCTCTCTTGAATGTACATTTCATAATTCACGCGTTAATTGTAATTCACGGTATTAAGTATTAACGGCAGTGGATTAAAATAAAATCATAGATATATTTTTAAATCACAGCGAGCATTCGACGATAATAAAGCATCAACAAGTACACAGACGAGGGCAAATTGATGCAAGTTACGAATGGGTTAGGGATCCATTTCAAAAATACTTCAGAAGGGGCTCTCAACTGCCGAAAAAGATCTTTCATAAATTTCACATCCAGTGACGAAATTAAGGCAATTTTGTAATATATCACTCTTTGAATTCTGGATAAGTGGATGCTGAATTTTCTGCACTGAAAACAAAGCATTTCGTATACTATTACCATTTTTAACAACATACCTTTGTGAATCAGATTTTCTGTGATGGCTACTTTGAAGACAAATATAGATCTGAGCTAAATATCAAAAAATAACTGAGTGTCAATTTCTAATTTTTAGCCTTCCTTTGAAAAACTTTGCTCTGCAAGACAAAGCCCATGGAAGTCACTGATAATTATTAAACTTGTTATTATACTGGCTGAAGTACCCTCTTAACACGAGTTTATTTTTTTAAAAAATGATAAAATACATATTTTTCTTGATATAATAAGCTTAATTGTAAGGAGAGTAAAACCAAGTGCATGACAATGTATACAAAAGTGTAAAATGATTTATTTAAATGAATACTCATATTATAAACGGTTTTGAATGAACTGTAATTTTAAGCCTCGCAAATTAGCATTTAGAATAAATGTTAAGTAATAAAAAGAATATAAAATTCTAATGAATAACAATTGTGTTATTTTTAATATTTAAAGCGAAAGCCCCGGATGAGGTGTGCACTCGATACTAACGTCGCAGGGTGATGCACCCCAATTCTTTTTTTTATAATTATTTTCAATATACAAGATAAAAATCACAATTTCAGTGAATAATTTAACTAAGAGAAAATATACTTACCTATTTCAAGGATTTTTCTATTTCTTTCATAATTTGAAAATATCCAATAAACTGAACTAAATTGTTCCCAATGTGCGTGACCTTAATAAAGGGACACAAATCACAGAACTTTTGCTAACATTACGGAAAGTTATTTGCAAGCAAAACTGTCACATTTTGCTCACGTTATTGTAATTTTAATGTCCTTTGATGATCGACAAATATCCTGTTGAACTTTTTCTTGCTTGTGTCTTTTTGACAGGGTGAAGTGCATTTTGCGGTACACTTGTGGCTTCATATTTTCTTGATAAAGTTCTTAATGTAGCTATTGAAAATTTTCCTTTCGTTTCATGTTTATTGCTTTTCTCAAATTTACTTTCGCTAACATGATTAATATGCATTATTTCAGCAAGTGTTTCCCTTGTTTGATCAGCTTCAATTTCCTTTCAGAGAGATCACAGATGCCCAATTCTTTTTTTTATATTCTGCTCATTTACATTTATAAACCATAATCAGTCGTACAACATCACAATTAAAACCACTGGTTTTTTCATTCCAGTAAATTAATTTTTTTAACCTTTTATTTTCAATATGCTCGCGCCCCCTTGAAGGGTTATCGCGCCCCCGGGGGGCGCGCCCCACAGTTTGAGAAACACTGAGTTATATCAATAACAAAATGGTTGAAATAAAACCAGTGACTTCTTAAGGTATGGGCCAACTGCGTGGGCACAGACCCAGGATCTCGTTTCTTTCTCAATTCTGTCTTAATAATGTCCCGATTTGGATATTTTTGATCAAAGATTATTCTCATAAATATTCTCTGAAAAACAGGGGATTCCAAAGTGCTTGTCAACTGGCAAAAGTGTTAAAGCTGTATTATTACGTAATAATCGTTTTCCATATCTAGGCCTAGACTTAATACTATAAATCAGTGCTTCTCAAAGTTTCAATATCTGTGCCCCAAAACTTAATCATAATTTTCATCCCGCTTGGAATTCAAGTAAGATTGTAACAAAATTAAGAATAATTTGGGATATATTTGGAATTTTGAGTGAAATTTTAGAGAAAAATTGCAATTACGGTACACCTTGTATTGAAAATTCTACTTAATATATTCGAATAGTCTTTATACAGTACATAAACAACATCATTATCTGTACTTAGAGCCGTAAGATTTGTAATACATTTGAAAGTTTTTGAAATATATCATTTTCTTATGCAAGAAATATTTTGCAACTTTTACAAAAAAACAATTGTTATTTTTTCAAAAAAGGTGCAATAAAATACATACATATATACACAAAGATTAGAGATTGGTCTGTACCGGAGATAAAAACCAAATAAAATATCATTTTCTGAAAATTTCAATTCAATTTCTTTAAATGAAATTCTGTAGTCAACTTTATCGTGAAGCAAAAAATTGAAAAACATAGTTTCTCAGAAAATGCATTTAAAGGTTTTAATAAAGTATGAAAAATTTCTACTAATTCTACATTTTTTTAAACTCACCATATTTATAGGTCAAAAGTTTTTTAGCTTCATGTTTAACTCATATTGGACTTTTTTTACCTTTTTGCTGTTTTCTGGAGAGTTTTACAGATTCTAACAATTGCCGTTTTTAGTACAATTTTGATGAAAATTTGCAGTTACACAAAATTCCAATAAATTTATTCAAATAATATGTATACAGTACGTGAATAACATCTTTATATGGGTTAGAAATTAAAAGATTTGTAATACTCTTAAATTTTTAAATATGCCAAATTTTATGGAAAAACAGGATTTTTTAAGAAATTAATGTTGTTGTTTCTTTCATAAAAAAGCAATAAAGTGCATAAATATATATATACCGAGATTAGATTTCGATTCATAACACACATAGAACTAAATGAAACATGTTCTGAAAATTTCAATTCAATATCTTAAAAATATTTTGTGTAGGGCTCTACTTTCGGTTTTGTAAACTCCATTTCCGGTTTACTAATTATGCTATAACGTTGCTTCTATGTATAGTAAAACAAAAATAGAGTGTTTTTAGAATCTTAAATATATGGGCTATTAAATAAAGCCATAAAAAAAAGGTTCGAAAATTTTCTCCAAAATGGCGCTTTTGGGTTTTACATCCTTTCTGCGTTTAGGTAGATTATGTAAAGGCTCGATAGAAAAGCAAAGCTTGTATACGTTGTTAGTGGAAGGGCTAAGACTATAGTAATTATGCAAATTTCATTGAATAAAATGTTGAGGATTTTACCATCCAACAATGGCAATTTGGGCTAGTGACTTCGTTACGCGCGTGCTATGTAACACACATACAGAGAGAGACATTAAATTAATACATTTAAAAATAGTAAAGAAGTTGAGTACTAGTAAAAACTAAAAAATGCTTCATATTTCTTCAATGGTTAACATGCAAATTATTCTTTTCTTTAAATTTCAAAATAAAATTGAATTATTATAAATTTAATTAAAATGTATAAAATACATAAAAGAAAAACCTAATTCAGAATTTTTAGTTTAAGAAAATGTGATGATATATTTTTCAATCACATTCAGCTTTATTTCCGAAATTATTTCTCTAATCTTTTGGCTGTTTAAAATTTTCCAATAACTCACCACATAATTCTTACTCAGCAGTATCTCAGATTTTCCAATAACTTTTCCCAATAATTAACTTCCTAGAAGTGGCTGGAAGGTAATACAAAATGGAGTGACTGCCGTATTTTATTTTTGGAAT
This sequence comes from Trichonephila inaurata madagascariensis, assembly GCA_019973955.1. Lineage (NCBI taxonomy): Eukaryota > Metazoa > Arthropoda > Arachnida > Araneae > Nephilidae > Trichonephila > Trichonephila inaurata. The sequence continues at coordinate 49,128 of BMAV01015925.1, forward strand.
TTACCCTATGACAAATTATGCAATTTGCCATGTTAAGGAATAGTGATTAAGCATAGTAACGATCGCTCAACCTTTAATTGATCTGGAGATTTTTACTCTGCAAGGCCCTGAGGCTGATTGGATCAAACATTTCTAATTCAGCCAAATTTACCGTTCTTTAAAGATTATTCTAATAATTTGCATTCGTCACATCTTATCTATTAGGATTAAAATTCTGTATGTTATATTATTCTGTGATGTTAGAGGTTTCGCTCAGAGTGAACTAAGATTAAGATGTATCGACCATTAGTTTGTTTTGCTTATATGTCAAGATGTTTTGAAAATGATTTTGTACGGGTTATTGGATAAACTTTGTTAATATATATTTACAGTCAATCTCCTTCACCACGCACGCACAAGCAGGCACACTCGCACACGTACGTACGCACACAATCACACAGGCACACACACACGTACGTACGTACACAATCACACAGACACACACACACACATATAAACAATTTTTAATACAAAATTGAAATATTTTAATGACTTGGATATTAAAGATGAAGAGTATCATTGAGGTTTTGGAAACATAAAAAGACAAATTATAAGCAATATTGGTTGATGACAATTTTTAAGTTTATATAAAATTGAGGTTCAATCTGTCTTAGCAAATCTTCTTTCTTTTTGTTTATAATAATGAGCAAAATCTTATGAAATATAATGCTTAAAATATATGAAACATTGAATATAATTCACATTATTTCGTAGGATAATGCTTAAATTGAATCGAAACTTGATCCCATATTTATATGTCACCTGCACCTATCTTGTAACCAAGATTATTCAGTTACACCGATCCAGAAAGAAAGTATCTTCCCAGCAGAAGCTACCAACAATTAGTATACTGTAAAACTTGTTTTTTGCGATCCTTTTTTATGCGGCATAAGAATTTCCACGGTGTTGACACCACTGTACTGTTTGTGATCACACGATTTACATATATGTATAAACTTCAAGACGCTCTGATTATTTCTTATGAACAATTTCCCAAGAATGCAAGTTCAATTGCTTTCTCTCGACGAGCTAGCAGCCCGTGCTTGATTGAGGACAAAGTTGTGTCAATGACATTGACATTATCACTAATGTGCTAGATTATGAAGACGGACAAGAGAAACCAGATTATATGACAGCGGATAGAATAAAACCAGGGAGATTTCAAAAAATTGTACAAACATTTCATTAAAATATTAACCAATTTCAAAGGAAATTTGAAATTCCAAGATCAGTTTCGATTATGCATATCTAACTATCGTGACGTTTTAAAAGAAACTGATTTACCGACCGCGTTGCAAAGACTTATCCCTGAATTTTTGGTGCCAAGAAACAAATTTGAAATTGTATATTCAAGTGGCGAAATCGATTTTGAAAAAAATCATCACACGAAGATACACATTTTGGATTACGACGAGTGGCATTGAATTAGGGATGTGCATTTTTAAAATTTCTCTGAATATACGAGGGCTATTTTTTAAGTAAGGTCCGTTGGCGAGTATAGTTCCCTAGTTCACTCGTACTTCGTAAAGAGTCTCTGCGTCACTGACCAGCATCCTTTGCGAACACACTCGCGCCATTTCCAGCTCTGTAGCAGTCGTGTAAGCTTCGCTGAGCTTCTTTAGAATGTTTAAAGTGATTGAATCACCCGCCAAGTGTGAGATACGGTCTGTTATCCGTTTTTCTGACTGCGAGAAACATGTCGGCTGCAGAAATTCTTCGCCACGTAACAGAAATTTATGGTATAGAAGCAATGGGTGACACAGCAAAGTTAGAAAATGGGTCTGGAAATTAAAGGTATCCGACTACGTTCGGAACCGTGATTTTGCAAAAGAGTATAAACGGATAATATTTATGATATTTAGTGTCACTTAGATTAGAAAATGTATATAAAATTGTCTTAAGAATAGTATTACAATAAAAAAAGTATTTAAGTACAATATTTTGACAAAAAATGAACATAGAAAAAATGAACCCATTTTCAAAATAGTCTCCTTTTGTGAAAAATGCGTCTATTATAATAATATTTTGCTTGCATATAGTTCAGACCTGTCTACAGAGGCTCAACTAGAATTTTTGAAATATATGACCTAGAAGTGGGTTTGTCCATGTTTTACGACAACAGAGGGAATAAATTTTAGGAAAAAAACGCCGATAGTTATTTCAGTGGGTTATAACTCTGAAAATAATGAGAATTTTTCACAAATCATAGTTGAGCCTCTGTACAGAGGTTTGAGCTATATATAGGCAAAATATTATTAAAATACAAGCATTTTTCACAAAAGGAGAATATTTTGAAAATGGGTCATTCTAAGTTAATTTGTTGCCTAAATATTGAATTTGTATAATTTTTTTTTTATCAAAATGTCCTTAAAACAATTTTATACATGTATTCTAATCTAAGTGACACTCAATATTATGAAAAGTATCCATTTATGCGCTTTTAAAATCACGGTTCCGAACGTAGTCGGATACCTTAAAGAGGAATGAACAAGCGTTCATGAAAAGAACGCTCAGGCCAGCCCTCTGTAATCAATGATGATTTGATGCAAGCAGTTGAATCTGTGTGACAAGCAAGACTGTGCTTGAGGTACCATTTCCGGTACCTCAAACACAGTCTTGGCAGGAAACGCTTCAGTAACAACGGAAAAGTGAAAGCGGCATTGAGCTCTTGGGTGTCTGACTAAGCGGCAGACTTCTTTGAAAAGGGTTTTCAAAACTTAGTTCTAAGGTATGACAAGTGCATTAATAAACTCAGAAACTGTGTAGAAAAATAGGTAAAAATATGTACAATCTTATAATAAAGTTTTTTTAAAAACAAAATACTGTCGTTATTTTTTTAAAAAACAAAAAGACCTTACTTAAAAAACAGCCCTTCTACAATGAGAAATAAAATGCTTTTAAATGTTTCCATGTGCATAATTTAATTATTTATTTTGTTAGGAAGTACTTTCTCCTGTAATTCGTAAAAATTGAAGATTTTTTAAATGCGACCATCTTATACTATCTTTCTCTCCCCGCAACATTAAAAAAAATCGATAGTTTTTCGACAAAATCTTTTTGTTATATGTAAGTATTTATGAGAAAAATAATTACTTTCTAGTACTTTTTGTGCGATTTCTTTTATGCGGTATCTATCTAAAGCACAAAAACAGGTTTTATTGTGACAAATTATATTAGTTTACGTTTCATTACATACAACAGAGTTTCTCAAACTGTGGGGCGTCCTCCCCCCTAGACGGGTGCGAGTTCATCAAAAATTCGAAAATAAAAAATTGTTTACAAATTATGAATTTAAAGGAAGCAAAACAAAATATATATTAAGACATAAAAAATAAATTACACATCTACTCTTGTAATATATAATACTTATAAATGTATCAGTTCAGCACAAAGTATTTGATAATTAATTTATCATTACCAACAACATAATAGTTATCCCATTAACTACTATACTATCATAGAACTTATCATTTTACTTAAAAAAGTAAATTTCTTAAAATATCTATTACTTAAAGCAGCATATACAAAATATTCCATATTTATCTTGATAATTTGTAAGGTTTAAAACTAAGGTCGAATTGTACTTTTAGCGTCAAAACATATTATTATTGCATTCAATACATTGTATTGTATGAGGGACGCGATGAAAATTATGATTAAAAATTAGGTCGAGAAAATTTGAGAAGTACTGACTTATAACAATCCCTTTTTTTCAAATTCAAAATGAGTAGTAATTTTTTAAATATATTCATTTTAATTTCACTAAAAAAATATATTGATATTTAGCATTCTTTATATAAACAAAATGCCTATATATTTCAGCAAGGTACGTCAAAAACACGCTAAAAATACATATTGTATAAAACTACACATCAAAGTAATTGCTAGTAAAAATCCCCATCATAAACATCCGCCATAGTAAGTCCTTTCCTAATGATTAAAATGACAGTATAATACGAAAACTTGGAAAACTCGTTTAAACGGAACCGACAATGAACTGCAGGTAAGTCGGTTTCTGATACAAATTTCGGAAAACGCGATGTTGATTTAATATCGGATGTTAATTCCAATATCCTAGATTCCAAGGAGGGGATTGAATGGTGTGCTTAACATTCTCCGAGCAATTAACATTCGAAGCGTTCGTGATCATTCCTAAATTATGACTCAGTTTCATTCGCAGAAGACTTAGCACTGCATGAGATTTAGTTAATAAGCCAGAATGCTTACAAGACGCATTGTGTCTATATTTAGCGGCATTCCAGATATTTAATATGTTGCAAATGTCATTCCTGAAATCAGAAGGTATATCAATTAATATAAACTACATTATTATGGAAACTGGAGCTCTAATGTATTTTTAAATACCAGCAAATATCATTGGTTTTGAAAAATCAAGGTCGTTAAGAGGTCTCAGGGGTGTTAATTTTTTCTCGAGGGGTGAAAATTTAAACAATTTTCAAACAGATATAATTCTTTTAAATTTAAATGAAATAATTCGAACCAATAACACGTTATTTACAAGGGAATGTGGCTTCAAAAAAGTACAAAATTTTTGAAATATAATCATAATTTTTAAATTTATATAAGCATATGAAAATTCCGTAAAATATATTAAGAAACTTTTGCGTTGTGCACGCTATTTCCTAAAACAGTAACCTCTGAAGAGTATAAAACTTTATAGAATTATAAAATGTTTTATACTCTTTAAACCTACATCATTTAAGAATAATATATCTTTTGTATTTCAAAATATTTGAAAAATATTGAAATTTTTAAAAAAAAAAATTTGAAAATGTAATTATTTTATTTCTTAAAAAATATATAATTTATTATTCTACTAATATAATACTACTACAGTGTAATAAGGATACATTGAACTTTACAAATCAGCTTATAGCTAGTAATTAAAGCTACTATTTTAGAAAATAGCATGCGCAACGTAAAACTTAATAGATATTTCTTATAGAGAAGTTTCTTATTTTCATATGATTATAATTTTTAAAATTATGATTATATTTTAAACATTTTATACTTTTCTGAAGCCCCATTCCTTTATAAATAATGTGTAATAGTTTCGAATTATTTAATTTAAATTTAAAATAATTACACCTGTTTGAAAAATTGTTTATATTTTTAGCCCTCTAGAGAAATTTAACACCCCTGAGACTTCTTAACCCTTTCGTGGTCCATGGGAAGAGATTAATTCCCATCTACACGATCTTATAAAATATATATACACCTGTGAGAAGCGCAAAACCTATTTGTATACTTATATTGACTTTGCTATTATAGTGATGGGAAGACTAATTCCCGCTTCAGTTTTCTTCTGACATCTATTATTCGATCTATTGCATAGAATTAGCACTTCTGCTTCAAAAGTTTGAAAACGTTGTGTGAGATTTGTTCTTTTTTGACACCTGTTTTGATGTGACATTTGTATTCCTCAACAATTATACTGCAAACGAGGATAAAATACAGTTTTTATTGTAATAACACGTTCTTATTTCGAACATTTCTTTATATTTTGTGCAGTAACTATCTTATACTGCATAATAAAAAAAGGTTCAAATGTGAAAGCACTATTGTATCATAAAACCCGGTTCAATTTATATACTGTTTGAAAAAATAAAACATTTAGTTCATAAATAATATATTTATATAATAAACTAAGACAATATTGTTTTTATTGTAACGATATTTACTTATTTCTTATACATTTTTAAACATTTTATGCGAGTAACTGTCTAATTTGAAGAATAATTAATATGACTAACACTGAAAAGTAAAAATACTATTGCATCATAAATAAAAGCCTTATACAACTTGTAAATTTGAAAAAATAGATTTGGTTCGTTAGGCAGTAACCTATGGCACCACTTTTTTTTTAAAACGAGGGCGTATAGTATTAGCTCGTCAGCTAATAGACAGATATTGATATAAAATGGAAACCACGATTGATTGAGCTCCGCGTTTGGATCGACGATCATGAGTGATTATAGCGAAAATTTGGACTTTTTGCCGACTAGACAAGCGAAAATTGCTGCCTGCGAATAGCTTAGAGATACAGTCACTGGTATCTCAGCCCTTCTAAGTCACTTCTCGATGAAAGCCTAGCAAGTTCACCTACTCACAGAATTCTTCTCCGAAAAATCTACCGGCTGAGCACCAAGCCATGGCTATGAAAAGGAGGAAATGGTAAGTGAGCTTAAACCCTCCCCATGCACTAGAACTGATTGCAATGAGCATAAAATCCCCACTACCTTGGTAGTTGAAGAATATTCTAACGATCCCATTTCGGGTGAAAAAACCGAGTGTAAAGTTAAAAAGAAAAGTTATGTAAAAAGCGCAAAAATAAAGCAAAGGAATCCACGGAAGAGTTTATCTTTCTTAAAAGACGGCCAGGCCCGTTCCCCCGTCACTAACCAGGATCCCATAGAAACGAGAAATAATTTCTCGGACTTAGAACAGGATGTCAAACATCCACTCCCGACTAACAATAATGTAACTTCTGATGTAGTTACTCCCTCGACTAAACTTCCCCACCTGTCATGCTTAAAATCAAAAAGAATTTCCGCGATCAAATTAAATTAATTTTCGAAAAATTCCCAAAAATTAGCAAAAGAACTGCCGGTAATGTAATTAAAATTGTCACAAATGATTTTGAAGAATATCGAACTCTTATCCACTTCTTGAAAGCGGATAAAAATTCGAATTCTAATGAATTAACCGTAAACCTGACAAACCGATAAAGGTGTAATAAAAGGTCTCCCGAGTTTCTCTAAAATCGAAGATATCACAAACGATTTAGTAGAAGAAGGTTTTGTAATTGAAAGCTGTACGCAGCTTATCTCGAAAAGAACAAAAAAACCCCTTCCACATATATTTTCTAATACTTCTCCCGAGAAACGAACAATAATAGCAAAATATTTGATTTAACAAAATTAGGTTACTTACAAGTGAAAGTTGATGGTTACCTGAAGAGAATAACCCAATGTTTCAACTGTAATAACTTTTTCATACTGCCGCGAACTGCCACATACAACCCAGATGTTTAAAATGCGGTAAGCGCACGCTACGAAACTGCCAAATCAAGAAAGACAGGAAAACCCCTTTTGTATTAACTGCGAGGGCTACGGTCATTCGGCATGTTATACAAAATGTCCCAAATTCCCACAACCAAAGAAAGGCCCCTTCGTTGATCCAATGAAAAGAAAAATTTCGCCAGTAAATGGATTAAAGAAGGAATTTCTTTCGCTAACATTGTTAGTGGAGAAATCCCCAGTCAAACCCCTACTAATATGAAAATAAAAATGATAACAGAAAGAAGATTCCCCGTGGATTCCTTAGCCAAAAAATGATACCTCTCACTTAATACAAGTTCTGGAACTTTTTAATGTCATTTCAAACCTAGTAAGAAAAATCTAAAATTCTCGATCTTTCTCTAAATTTAAAAATGCAAATTCGGACGAAGAAAAACCTGCCTACTAGCAGAGCTCTCATGGATAAAGTTTAATTTCATATTATTTTAACTTTAAATTCCCTCTAATTATTTTCTTTTTATAATAGTTGTCTTTAAAATAATAAACTAAAATTAGAATAATTCTTCGAATTCAAAGCTAGTGCAGTTTAAAAGCTCATTTCAACCTCCAATCAAAAGCACCTCCACAGCACCACCCCTCAATGGTTCTCCCTCCTGAATCCGCCCTCTCTCCCAAAAAAAGCTGCAATACCATGAACATCGAATAACCAGATAGAGGGTTGAAGACTGCTGACACAGTCTAGGTACCTTTTCACAAAATCATCCGTCTTAGACAGATATTCCTCAAAAAAAAAAAAGACTCCTGCTAGATCCCAAGCAAGATGTGTCTGTTTCGGATTAACATACTTGTATTAATTAAACCCGGGTTTGCTACATTTCCTATTTGGGACGTGACCGTAAGCATTTGAAATTGTTTATGAGGTTGTATTTTATATTTAGATTTGCATGCTGTAAATAATTTCATTCATTCATATAGATTCTAATTAATCGAAATTTCTTTTCTTAATTCATTTATGAAAAAAAAAGGAGCTGGGGAATATAGTAATTAATATGCCTTAGTTTAACACATAGCTACATGATTTGAAGAAGTCGAGAGATGATACCGAGGTTATTAATTGTGTGGTATTTACAAAACCGGAATGTCCACTAACCACTATTATAACTATATGCAATTTATTTTTATGTAGAGTATTGCAACTCTTATATATTAATATTTTCTTTGTCTTAAGAATATGCTTAATTGTGTCTTATTTAATAAGGTATACTGTGGTGGTACCTTCTCCACAAGTTGTTCGAGGTGAAGAGTTCTTTCTCATTGAATAAATTCCCGGGCCGATCCAAACGCAACATAGTGAAAAAGTCATTGAATCCAACTCGAAATTTTAGCAAAACAGTACCAATAAGAACTTAAATTTATTAATCAAATTCTAGACATGACTTCACTATATTCAGACAATGCAAGTTAAGAAGTCTCAGGGGTGTTAAATGTTTCTGGAGGGCTAAAAATATAAACAATTTTCAAACAGATATAATTCCTTTAAATTTAAATTAAATGATTCGAATCTTTTACGCATTATTTATAAAAGAATGGGGCTTTAGAAAAGTATAAAATGTTTAAAATACACAATAATAATTTTAAAAATCATAAGTATAAAAAAAGTAAAAATAAACTGCTTACTTAACTGAACGAGTTGCTACCATTCGGTTTTGAAGAGTCATTGCAAGCGGAATGCTGAAATGTAAATATTGATTTGACAATAAGACTGTAGGAACCACTGACACGTTATAATATGTAGCACTATCATCCACAATCTTTTACCACGCTTACTGTAATCCATTCTTTGCAGATGGCAAGAAGAAAATCTGCCATCAGCAAAAAAGCCCGCAACAGCATATATCTATCTTTTTTGTGTGAAGCAAAACTTTCCTTGTTTGTTTTGTCTAGCTATGCCTCAGTGCACGCTCGCTTTTAATTTATTCCTTTAATCAGTGTAAGTATTTTTTTATTTCATAATAAAACTATATTTCGAAGGGAGAGGTGGTGGCAAGATTTTAACATAAATTAAATACAACAGAAAGTAATATTAATGTATTACACTTCCAGATATAAATTATTTACATTATTTTAAGCGTTCATTAAACAAAACTTTTAACAATGTGTTGCTTTTGTTGAGCAGAGATCCGCTTAGAAAGGTGTTTTCAAAAATCGACTGAAAAGAGAGTTACGGAGAGTTATAAATATATAAAAATCCCTTTTATCAGCTATTCGATCTACAGACTTAAAATTTAACAATATGGTTTTTTTTAATGTTCAGCTGAGATATTCACTTAAAATTAAATCATTAAAAACTTATTTATCCTTCAATCTGTATTGTTGGATTTTTCAATTTACCCGTGCGAAGAACGGGTATACCAGCTAGTACATTATATTTATATGTTATTAAGGTATCCGACTACGTTCGCGGAACCATGATTTCAAAAAAAATTGCATAAATGTATAATTTTCATGATATTTAGTGTCAATTAGATTAGAATACATGTATAAAATTGTTTTAAGGACATTATGACAAAAAAGATTTATTTAAATACAATATTTTGGCAAAAAATTAACTTAGAATAACCATTTTTCCAAATGTTCTTTTGTAAAGAAGGCTTATATTGTATTAATATTTTGCCTGTATATAGCTCAGATCTCTGTACAGAGGCTCAACTATGATTTTTGAAAAATTCAAATTAATTTCAGAGTTACATCCATTTGAAATAATTATCGGCGTATTTTCTTAAAATTTATCCCTTCTTTTTTCGTAAAACATGGATAAACCGACTTCTAAGTTATGCATCTCAAAATAATAGTTGAGCCTCTGTGCAAGGTCAACAACTACAAAATATTAATCAATAAAGCATTTCTTAAAAGGAGACATTGGGAAAAAAGGTTATTCAAAGGATGACAAAAATACCATATTTAATAATTTTGTCATAATGTCATTAAACATTTTCATGTATTCTATTAAAATGACACTAAATATTATAAATATTATCTATTTACACGTTTTTTGCAAAATCACTGTTCGAACGTCGTCAATACCCTTAAAATCATAAATTCACTTGTATTGAGGTTGTTGTTTCAACTAAAAGTTTCAATTTAGCTGGACAGAAGAAATTTGAGAAACCTCGCGTGTACCCTTTTGTTAAAATGTTTTGAAAATCATTTTTTTAAATACAAATAAATGCTTTTGTTTGGTAATAACTAGAGTTTTTGAAACATATAACTTAGAAGTGGGCTTATCATATTTTCACACAGAAAGGGGACATTTTAAGAAAAAAAACGCCTATAGTTATATATTTCAATGGGTTTTTAACTCTGAAAATAATGTGAATTTTTTAAAACTCATAGTTTCGCCTCTGTAAAAAAGATCAAAGGGTTTTATAAGGCAAAATATTATTATAATAGAAGCATTTTTTTCAAAAGGAAGAACATTTTTGAAAAAAATTATTCTAAGTTAATTTTTTGCCAAAATATGGTATTTAAATATATTTTTTTTGTTAAAATGTCCTTAAAACAATTTTATACATGTATTCCTTTCTAAGTGACATGAAATATCATGAAACTTATACGCTTTTGCAAAATCACGGTTCCGAACGTAGTCGGGTACCTTAAATTTAATCGTGGATCGTGAACTGTGTGAATCTTGAGTAGCTAGTCGTGAATCATTAGTAGTGATTTGTTCAACCGTAAGTTATTATTCAAGCTATAACTACCGTTCAGAGAAGCGGAAATAATAGAGAAGCTGATCTGAAGAGGACTGTAGCTGTTTAGGAAAGAGCTGAGAAGTGATCTACAATCGAATCAAGAGATAAGTGTACATTTGATAACCTTTAAACCCTAGATTAGGGAAACTAATTGGGGTTAGTTTCCCCGGTTATTGAATTTGAACGAATCATAAATCGATCAGTCATAAATAAAAAGTACGGGTTGCTACATGTATGTAATTTTTATAATTATATACCTTACATTTCTAATCACTAGAGTTTTAGTGTTTAGATTCAGTAAAAAAATTCCTGCATTACATTAAAAAGATATTGATGATTAGCAAAGGAATCTTGGATATCCACCAACCACATCAATATAAAGAAATATGCAAAAGCAACCTTAGGGGATCTGCGAGAGTAAGCAAGCGCGGAACAGTAACTTGTAGTTTTATATAATGTCTTGTTTTTTAATTAATTGAAGATACGGTTAGAATATTTTATAATACTTTTGTGAACTACTTGAGAATCTATTTTTGGAGTATGTAAAAACGTATCCTCGGATCGGTTTTATCTATAAAAAAATTATTAAAATATGTTTTGGTAGATTTATTTCATAATTACAATACATTCAAATAAATAGTTTGTTGTAACTGTCAAACCAATACTTTTTCTTAAGTTATTCGTAAAATCTAAAACATCAAAGATATAATTCCACATACTGCGAGTTTTGCTTTCGGGTGAGTAAATGATTGAGTGTTTAATTAATAAAGTTGCACTTTTTGATAACACGAAGGCAATTGGCGACGGACTTAATCTTGCTCTACAACCAATAGCAATGCTCAATTCCTAATAGCCGAAACCAGCTACCCCATTGATCCTTGCCTTAATGAAGCCACTCCTCCACCAACAAGCCAAGCTAACAACACCAGCAATATCGTAGTTTGAAGATAGGGAGCGGAAGATCGCGTCATCGATCCAGTCTCCTGGGTAGTTCAACTTACTTGGCGACGGACTTCGTAATTTTGACCCACGATCAAGTGACGCAGTTTTATCTTAGAGTTTGCAACTATGGTTGTAGAATTTTCTTCTCGTTGCAGTAATATTAGTATAGTAAAATATGTGTTAGAGAAATTTTATGCTACGACATTCCTGTGTAAAGAAATTGATGCTGTGTAAAGAAAAGTGCAATATGCATTGTAAAAAAAGTATTAACTTTTGATGATGAACAACCAAAAGAAATTCTTAGTGAAAAAATATGATGGCTTCAACCGAAATATGCAGTATTCAGAAACTAATAAATACAATATTCTGTTATTAATAGATTGAACTAAGTATTACCTTTTTCGAAAAAGTGCTCTTTATGTAGCTAAAACTGTTCTTTAAATCATTGCATAAAATTACCATATTTTTTTTTTACCAGAGCATTTTAATATAAAATGTAGATGACGTTTTCTCTATAAATTTCAAAATATTAACAGATCCATGAAAAGTAGGATAACAGTCTTTGGTATTTTCTAGCAAAAATAGTGAGAAAAATCTATTCTTAATATATGAGAGATAGTACAGATAAATTATAATGACAGTAACTGAGAAAAAAACCTTACTTTTTTAATCCTAATTTCTCTTGTTTGGCTTGTCATCAATAATTTGTACAAACATAAGCCATAAAAAACATATCAAATGTATTAAATCCAAAAAAGGAATCTGATTAATTAATTCCACTCTTGAATTTAGTTACACAAAACAAAGGATATATTTTAAAGTGAATTGAATGTTGAATTAAAAACACAAGAATACGATAAATAAAAATGTACATCGCGAGACTTTGTCTAAATCGGCCTTCTCGACAGACTGTTAATAAGACCACAATATGTGAATACATATTCTGTCAGTATTCCCTATAGCTATTTCCTTAGTACTCATAAACTTTTATTCTTTGTTCTTTTAAGTGTACCGTTTTAAACGTGTTCTTTTATTTGAACCGCAAACCTATGCGTCAAATTTAGAAAAATCAAAAACTGAATCATCAAAACTCTCAAATACTTTAACACTTTAACTGCCACCAACGTATATGTACGTCTTGCACAACCAGTGTGTTAAATAGCCTGGACGTATATATACGTCTCTAAGAAATGCAATAATTTTCGTGTGCTACCATCAATAAAACTATTCCATAAGCTTTGGAATGTAAAAAAACAGTGTTTGTACGGATTTACTTATTTCCGAGAAAAATTTGCTTATTAATGCCTTTTCTTTTCCCTCTAATACACCGCATACGTGTGTACCTATAAGAATAACTGTGGCACTAGGGATATAACAATGTAACTTTTAATTGGTAGTTAAGGGTAAATGTTAATTAATAACTGCATTATATATATATATATATATATATATATATATATATATAACAAAAATTCATTGGCACGTCAAAAATAAAATATCCGCAATTCTTCGAAATTCATCAACAGATGTCGTTACCTAGAGAACTGATAAATAATTAAAAGTAGAATTGAGATTGAAGGTTCTGTGAGCATATGTGTTCTGTTTTTGATGATGCATGTTCTTACCTATTTATGAATAAACATATTTTCATAGAATTGTTTTTGGTCTCAGTTCTCAGGAAGCAGACTACGCAGGCTAGAATTAACCTTTTCAAGACGACGTACTGATCAACGGAAATTATTGTTGAGACGGATATGTCCCATATGCATCCACCTCAAATGTCACTGGCAGCTGGGTGATGCATTGGTAAATCGCATTCCCTACTGGTTCTACTGCAGCGATACTCAACCTGCAGCCCACCGAGTCTTTTCAAATGGCCAGGTCATGGCCCATTGCTCTGAGTAATTTACTTATTAAAAAATATTGCATTAAAAATTTGGTGGGAAATTCTTTGTCAAGAAATTTAAAATTTTGAATTTTGCTGTTGGTGTCATAAGGATACGAATTAATATTCTTTTTCTCTTTGGAGCGGTTACAGTTAGTGATAACCCACAACGGTGGAATAGGGAGAATTTTATGTTGGAACTAATTTTTAACTATCTTTCATATCTTCCAAGCGAAAAATCATTTCAAAACGATTGGGAGGTTGGCTATTTTGTTCTGAAAAACAAACATGGATCAGCAAATGTTTGATATGTCACGAAAGTCCTGTATTTAAAAAATATCAATAAACAGGAATCATTCAATGACACTTTTACTTGAAAATCTCTTTCAAGAGGAGATAAATAAGTTTTTTTTGAATAATCTTCACAACAGCAACAAAGTGCTTTGTCAGTGGTAATATCACAGAGGTAACAAAGACATCCTATGAAGTTTGTTATATTATCACTGGAGTAGCGATTTCTGAGTATTCATGTATCAACATTCCTTCGGAGCCCTTTTTCTGGCACGTGCACCCAGTTAGTGGGATTGTAGTCCCACGTGTTGGGGGCCAGGTAGCTTAAGAGGCTCATATTATTGATACGGCAGTAGCTACCCTGTATATTATTGGTAATCATAAGAAACCATTTACTGGAGCAGAAGTTGTGAAGGAGTGTTTCTTAAATGCTTCTTATTTAGTGTTAGTGAGAAAAATAAAAAAAATATATTAAAAAAAAATAATAATTTTAAAAAATCAAAACAGGAGTTATAACATTTTGATCAATTTTCCCATGTTATCTTGGTCTTAAAGCAGTGTTTCGCAAACTGTGTGGCACACATCCTAGGGTGCGTCATAACCATACAAGGGGGGTGCGAGCATATTGAAAAGTCGAAAACAAAAGATTATTTTTAAAAAAAATATTAACTTACTGAAAGTAAACAAACAAAATACATTCTTACGTAATAAAAAATGAAATACACATATTCATTGATGTAATACACTTATAAATATATCAGTACTGCTCAATGTATTTTATAATTAATTTAGCATTACTAAATTAAGAACGTTTAACAACTACCAGTAATCCATGGACTCAATATGTAAAATTCTATGCAAAAATTAACACTTGATGATTTTTTCCGGTATATAATTCATTATTTCAATGCCGATTAAAAATTACGTGATTTGCTCTCAAATACCACCGTTTAACATGTAGGCTAGCGTATTTGGTGTATTGGGGGAGTGGGTAGTAAAGGAAAAAATAAGCAAATCCTCTGAAATAAATAAATCCTTCGCAAACACTGTCAAGGTAATTTTATTGCATTTCAAAGTGAGTACCCCTGTTTTACACGATTGCCTGTTCCCATGGAAAAGTGCATTGAATGATCCTTCGCAAGATAAAGGGGTTTGAGACTAGTGCATATATAACACGCCCATTGCGAAAGGGTTAATAATGTTTAATAATTTGAATAGTATATCTAATTTATTCATCTAAAGGTAGAATTATTACCAGCATATTACGGTTAGTTATAGAAATTATTTATTAACATGTTATGATTATACAGAATCAAAAAACACAGTTTATGACATTTTATATAAACCCATTATATAAAATTACATTTAAGAAAAATAAAATCAAACATTATCTCATGAAGACTGTATATTGATCAAAAAACACGATCCTTTTATTTTCCCAAAATCAAATATTATCAATCAATAGCAAGATTAAAGCCCCTGTTTAATATTCTTTTAAACCCACTATAAAAAAAAAATATTCGTACGTGTTCAGATGTTTAAGCCTGATAAATTGAAGTCTTACTTTCTGAGTTGTTTGGAAGGAAAAATGTATAGAACGTAACAATCCAGGATTTACTTTTGCTTTGATGTGAATACAGTAAGAACATTTTTCAAGACAGAACTCTAACTTTTGAAAGTTTATCACATATATATAACGGGATACCGTAAATTCTATAAATCTTTCTCCTAATAAATATTACATATAAGCAACTGCCTGTAGCGACGTACAGTATTTACTCGAATCAGCCGTCAGTGATTCTAAGCCCTACCCTCAATTCTCTACATGTTTCCGAGAAAAAATTTAAAAATAAAAAATGTATAAAAGATTCATCAATATCCAATACTTCAGACAATCTTTAAAAAATTAATGAGAAATAGTAGGAATTTAATAAGTTATTTATTTTGTCAATATTAAAAACTTTAAAATGCATACATTAACCTATAATTATTCAAGCCATCAATATAATGTTTCAGAAATGATTATTCACTCACATTGTCAGAGTTGACTTCGGAATTGGTGTCATCGTGGTCGTTTTTTCACTCGGTGTCGTCGTCCGTGCCATCGATCGCATTTGTTGTGCAACAGTTGTTTTAAAAGAATGCTCTCTAGCAGATTATAAAATAAGTGGTACCGACTGCCGAATATTTACAATTACAATTAAAAATTATATCACTTTTTTACGCCATCGACGTATATTTGTTTCATCCATACGAAATTAGTAATAGTCTCTATTCTGTTCCCATTTTTTTAACATATGAAATGGCCTCTCTTTTCATACTTGTGCCATAGTGAACTTGCCTTGATACTACTTCCAGTATCATTCATGCTTAGGTTCCGATATCATTCATGTTAAAAAGAAAATGTATCCAAAACATTTCCTAAATACGATCACACAATGATGTTTAAGATAGATTGAATATTTGAGATAAAATGTGGAATAGAATAAGTCCTCGATGTTAGTAGCTAGAACGGACGACTGCATTTTTCCTTTTGAAAGGATTGGAAACTCTATTATCCCTATCTAACAAATGTTTTGCCTTTGAGTCTAGGCCACACTTTCAGAAGCATTAACACTGGAAAAATAGTATGGCTTAGATTCGAGTAAGTACGGTATATTATTATTTTAGAACTATCAATTCAATGAGAATTTTAATATCAGGACAAAATGCTTATGAAAAAGCTTTAGAAAAATACTGATATAAGACCCTATTGATCATTCATATACATAAGTGTGTTTTTTTTCTTTTTTGGAAACAAACATGTTGTTCTATGAAATAGTTAATGAAATAATCTAACTGGAGTCAACAACAATTTATTTCAATCTCTTGTGATATTCAAAATTTGTATTATTCTATTTGTTTCGATGCATAGATAACTTATAAGTTATTAAACAAAATAACTAATAATTTCGCAGAGAACGATAGACTTTCAAGTAGATTAGACCACACAATTAAGAGACATCAACTATTTTAATTGGATTTGATGTTTTAACGAAGTTATATAATGATGAAATGATTCATATAAAATAGTACATTTTTCTGCTGGACGATACTGCATCCTTATTGATAAATGCTAAAATGAACACGTATCATTGTAATCCATGTACTGAAATTAAAAGTTACTTTAATATGATGAATTCATTTACATTTATTGTTTTCTTTTTAATGACAAAATATATCAGAGTTGCTTTAATTGTAGAACGCTAATTTAAATGAAGATTATCATTTTCAGTTATTGGTACCTTTCTATTCACTCTTAAATGTTCAATTGATTCAAATATTTTTAGAAATTAACTCACCTTACATCTTTAGGAATGTTAAAATAGGTTTATTTACGACATAAGGCATTGAATAATTCAGTTTTAAAAATTGGGACTATCTTTGTTTAAATTTCAAGCTACTGAAAACATGCTCGCTTTTGAAGAAATTTAATTTTGATTTTTCCATCAACAAGAATTTTTAGAATGGACGAAAGGAGTAGTGTAACTAATCTAACTCTTTTGGGATTATTAAAAAAAAACTGACTTCCAATATATTACTCCGCTATAATAGCTAATTACAGAGATAATAATAGAGATATCGCCGCCCCCTAGGGTGCCCTTCTCCTTTATTATTACCGTAAGCTAGAGGTGTAAGATTAACGAAAGAACTAGAAGATTCCAAGAAGACCTTCAAACTTAAGCCTCTAACAGATTAGATAAAATAATAATATATGTGAGAGAATCTACGAAGACAAAACACACAATATAAATAATACCGAAATAACGTAACTCGGACCACTATCAATAACTAACTCGCCTAAGCTAAATTCCAATAATATCTCAGGTCCTAATATTAAATAGTCATTCCTACCTTAATTTCGAGCTATTGATCCAATCTTAATGGAAGTTGCGTCTTTACTGGAGTGCAATGGTATGCACCTTGACCTAATGGCTGTATCTTCGGGATAACCTCTGCTGGCTGGTACTTCACAATTGAATCACGCACTCTCTTAACATTCTCCAAATTGTGCCACGCCGCTCTTACTCTAACATCTGATATTTTAAAGCTTTCTAATTTGCATCTTTTATTCACGTTTCACTTCTTGGGTTTTGGTTGGAAAATAGTTGCCATTAATTCCCCAAAAGAAAAAGGATATTTTAATAAAAAGGCGTGAGCCCTACAATCTATGCTGAAATCTTGGGGATTTTGCCACTTTTGGGGTTATTTTGGAGAAAATGGACCAATTAATAAATACTAGGAGTAATCTGTCATATAAAATGATTATTTATCTATACAAATACCAGCCATTTGACCCCCTAGCCCATTGCCCTATCAAAACTTCCCAATACTTAAAACCTCGGTTAAATGACAATAATGTATTGCATTCTCTATGGCCCTTATCCACGGATTCTCAAAGGGTTAAAAAAAATATAGGCAAAAAGGTTTCCTTTGGTCAATTTTTAAAACGATGGGTATTTAAACAATCGTGCCCAGTCAAAAGACAAAATAACGCCATGGTTACAGGACGAAGAAAATCTAGAATGGCTGGCTTTGAACTAGTGAGACGCTCTCAAAACACCCCTTTGCTTCATTTTGATAGGAGGCAGAGCAAATTAAAAGTCATATGTGGTAATTAGTGGTTTATAGAATAGCCATTCCCCTTTTTTGCCAAGAAAACCGGCTCGATGCCAAAAAAGGGGGGAATTTCTGCAAGACGTGAGCTCTCCCCGGTGTTGAATCTTTATACTTCAAAAATAAAATGTAACGTGACAGCCTTGTCTGGTGCATCCCGGTTAAAAAATTTAAACTGGCCAGCGTTGTCTCATTCTTCTTATTTGTGCATTTTTTGTATTTCATTATGGCAAAAAGGGCAGCAAATCTTCAGTGGAATGCCCTGGGGACTTTTCCCAGAATAAGGAGACTCAGATTATGAATGTTACTCATTAAAAAGATATTGACTTTTTTTTGAAGTTATACTTCTTTTGGGGGTTAGAAAATAGGATGGGGGGAAATTTTTACAATCCTCCCACATCCGGATGCGAAAATCCTTTGTCAGAAATATACAGAACGGGACACAAATCTTTTCCCCCTTCGAAATTCTCAAAAAGTATTTCTCTTAACTTCCCTGAAAAGGTACAGGGTTTGAACCGGACAAATCTCAATCTCGCCGAATGTTCTACCACTAAGCAAAACACCCGCGTCGTGAACCTTTGTTTTGTGTTCCAAGGAACGTATACGAAAATGCTTTTTAAAATATACAGAACGGACAATGTTGCCGCCTTCGAAATTCTCAAAATTATCTCTCTACTTCCTGGAAATGGAGGCACCCCGGGGTTTTAACCCGGGGAAACCCTTTTCCCATTTGTAGTCAATGCTGCAACTGAGCTATACACCCCCCCTATTAAGCCTTTTTTGCGTTCCCTAGGAACGGATACAAATCTTTGTCTGAAATTACAGAATGGGACAGATCATTCCTGCCGTCAAACTCATCAAAAAAATTTTTAATTTCCTAAAAAAACTCCCCGGGTTAGAACCCGGGAAACCCCTCGATCTGCAGTCGAATGCTCTACCATAGGCTTTCCCCCCTGTCAGCGAACTTTTGCTTTGTGTTCCCGAGGAAAGGATCAAAAAAACTTTGTCTAAAAAATCAGAACAGGACAGTCATTCCCGCCTTTACCCCCTTCCCATATTATTGGTCCTTTGTCCATGTGCGGGGGTGTTTAAATTTCTTAAATCGAGATTATCTGGGTTTGGCTGGTCCCCTTGACTGAAGTTTTGTATCGTTTTAACTCTGCTCGTGACCGCCTCCTTGGCCCCTTGCCCTGATAAAAATTTTTTGAAAGATTTTTTTATTACGGCAAGAAAAAAATAACCTCTTACGTGCTACATAAGTACACACACACACACTTTTTTTTATTTTTGAAGCTAAGCTGTCTTTAGATAAAATGACTATTAAATAACATCAATTCTTAATTTTCTCATAAATAAATAATATCATAAGCATTTATGAAAAAGATGTCAATGTGTAAGAAGAAGAAAAAAAAAAATTTTTGGGTAAATATTTATGAAAAAGATATCAATAAGTTAAAAGGAAATAAAACTTCTTTTGGGTTTTTGGGAAGGAATTGCTTTAACTTTAAAGAAGATTAAGGGAAAAATCTTTAGTTTTAAAAAAAAATT
>BMAV01015926.1:0-40097 GCA_019973955.1 Trichonephila inaurata madagascariensis
ATTTAAAGAAATTGAACATCCAGAGATCGGTCACAACTTTTATCTCTTAATCAATGCAGAGAGCATCAGGTGGTCGACATGATTAAATTCTCAAACTGCAATCCTTCGCAAAACGCGATAAGACTCGACCCACCCCAGAATTCCAATTTCCTCTTTACCACCGGAAACCTGTGTCTAAATTCCAATCTTACAATTCTTGTCGGTGCGGAACGAACCGTCTTGAGGGCGAAATCAACAGCTGAGAGCATGATCTCCATTGATCTTGAGGGGGAGGGGGTGCCACTGCAGCAGCCGTCCAGCGGTCACGCGGGGAGGATCAGCCGATAATTACCTGCCGCGAAAACGCAATTAAAACACTTTATCAGTTATTCCAATAAGTTGTTGGACAGCTGTCGACAGATACCGATCGGGCGGGTGGACAATAATCGATAACTTTTGCCACGAAAGGATCGATTGTGGAGTATAACAAAAGTTAACGGGGGTTGGTCTGACCGTTCCGCTTTTCCGATTTTATTGAGATGTTTTCGCAGTGCTTGTTTCACTTCATTTGAGCGGGAGAAGCGATTTGTAGATGGCAAAGTAACGACTCTTTGATACTGTTTAGAGCAGGGGTGTCCAACCTTTTTGGAAAGAGTGCCACTATCTGATTTAAAAAAAAACTATGTGTGCCACTTCTAACTTTTCCAACAAACAAAATAATACGAAAAGGTGAAAAAATGTTACTTAGAGGCTTATTATTAAATTTTTACACAAATATACATTTTTACGCAAGTCTTAAGTGGTGGAAATTTAAAAATAATACAATACATAAGACAAAAGGACAAATTTTATTGTTAATAAACATTTTACACATGTTCACAAATTGGTTAGGTTAGCTATAAGAAAAAAGAGTAACTTCAGACATCTAATTCTGAATGATTATTAAACAGTCAGTATTTTTCTTAAAGTGTCTTTTGAATTTGTACTCTTTTATTATTATTATTATTATTATTATTATTATTATTATTATATCTATATTAAGACCTAAATAAAAAAAAAATTTTATATTTATGTTACAAAATAATTTCTATTGATTTAATCTACAAAAATGAGGTAGCCGAGTTGGCCAAGAGGTCTTGATCGCTAACTCAAGGCTGAGTCATTTGAGTCCCAGGTTCGTAACCCAGTACTTCTGGAAACCCACCATATAGAAAGGCAGAGGCAGCTCCGTTTTTAACATTCCCAGCACCCTAGGCGCTTCAAATTGTTAAGTGCTCCCACCCCCACAGTTTCCAGAGCATTTATTGAATGATGATATTATATAGACGCGACCATGACTTAAAATTACAAGGCTTGTTGTCAATAGCCTTCTTGTTGTTTCGAAGTACAGTGTTAATAAAACAAATAATCAATTAACCAGTTTCAAATAGAAATTAACGGAAAATCCTCTTACATTGTTCTTGAAGGACAAGTCTTTGTTAGATTTACGTTTTTTATTGCCGAGAGCGTTTGTTTTAAAACTTAACATTATACACTAATTTAAAAAAATATTCTTGCAGAGAGAGAAAAATTTATTTTTTGAACTTCTAGAGAGGTAGCATCCCCTAACCTTTAAATCCTTTGCTTCTAATTTTATCGTAATTTATACAAGAGAACATATTTTTATTTTCATGGTTTGTTATTTTTAAACGAGAGGAAGAAAAAAAGATGTTCTAATTTTACATTTTAAAACATCCCCTCCAATGTTTTCTGAAAGAGTTCCTGCGAAAATGTATTTTTATCTTTTTCCATTCAAACTTTTGTAATTTACACATTTATTTTCCATTCATACCGGATTATAATTATATTAATAAAAATGCTCGTAATTTAATTATACGTACCCATATAAGATTCTTTTTATATTGAAATTTTTTTTGAATAGTCTTGGTATAAAGGCATCTTTACCCGATTACCAAATTTGAAAATACATCCAGATTTTGCGAGTCTAAGTTTTGAGTTTAACCAAAAATTCGGGCCTATCTTATCTTGCGAATGTCAAATTCAGCCCTCTGATCTAGAAGATATTATGTCGATATAATTGAATCATGTGAAAATGAAAAACATTTTAGTGAGATTTTTTGTAAGGATAACGCTTTGGGATAGTTTTTTTACAGAGCCGAATCATAATACTTGCGTAGGAAAATCACTCTCTGTAATTCAGGAACAAAGGAAATAATTGGAGGGATAACAAATTCTATCAAAAATTGCATCGTTGTAATTTAAATTCATACTACTTTACTTTAAAAACATATTTTGACTATATTCCTCACCCACAAATTAAAAATATCAAAACAACATCCATTTTTCTAAAACAGTGGCCTTGAAACTGTGTTCCACTGAAAGCTGGGGTTCCACGAATCACAAAATCACAGTGCATTCAAAATCGATTCACATTCTCTATGAAGTTTGTATAACTGCAAGTATCTAAAGCTCATCGCAATCATTAAAACTGAAATTTTTTTATATATTCTTTTATTATATTATAATAAAAGTGTTTTCTTTACTTATTACAGGGACACAAAGAACAATTTTTCTTTCTATATAATTATGCTGTTTAACTATTATTTTTGTTTATTACAATTTATTCATTTTTTAATTTAATTAACGAATTAATATTTGAAAAAGTATTAACATCAAGTGTCATCCACTACAAGTTTAAAAAAATGTATTTAAAATTGAATGGGTGAATGCAAAGCATTTTATTAACGACTGAAAATTTGAACAAGATAAATATATATAGGGAGAGTGAGTGAACTATAATAGTAGATATTAAAAAAGATTTTGAATATTTTAAAAAAATAAACTACAATATTTCTTCTGAAAAAGTGTAAATAACTATTTTTACTAATAAAAATGCTTGTTCTTTTTCCTCTTCGAAACAGCTCTTCCAAAAGAAAGATAATAAAAGTCATTGTACGTGCAAAATTGCAATATTCGGCTCTAAATAAGCAATGGGGATCCAAATCTAAAATTAAAATTTTGTATTTTTTTTTTTTCTATTTTATCTACAAAGTTTTAAAATGAGTTTTCTTAAATAAAAACAACTGATTTTTTTTTTTGCCAGTTTTTTTTTAAAAAACAAGTTTGCGTTAAGGGGTTAAAAGATTCTGGTACCTATATTTGCGTTGTTGGTATATGATATTAGTATAGAGCACTTTTTGATGTGCCTGAAAAGACTTTTTTAACTGTGGCTTACGATCTAACGGTGCATACTAAAGAGTCTAGCTCTTTTTCTTCTAAATTTACCTTAGAGTGTCACAATTTTTTCATCGCGTGTCCTTAGGATTTTATTAAAAGCTTTTAGTATATATCAAAAATAAAACTCAAAATTATGATGTCGGATTTCTTTTCTCTTATTTTGAGCTGAAAATTTCCATCTATATGATCATAAGTTTTCAAATCCGACAAAAACTATTAACAAAAGTGGAATCGTTAATAGATTTCTTTGGGGGAGGGAAGCTCTTAAATCTTCACCTGTAACTCTAAAACTTTTCTGACTTCTTTAAATTTGAAATTTTCTGCAGTAAAATATCATAGATCTCTGAATCTATTCTTACTCACTTACGTAAAATCCGGCGTACAATGCGCACTTTTAACAGAAAAATAAGACCAAAATTTATAAATGGACGTTATACGCCGAATTATAAAAACTGTAGCTTTAAAAATGTAAACAAGAAATAAGCATTAAAAAAAATTAGGCTTCTACATAGTTCGAAGTACTGTTTATTTAAAAGAAAAAATATTCTTTATGAACTTAAGGAGTTACAGTTCTGAAAGTATACTATTCTTTTAAGGCTTGGATATTACCTCGTATAAACGACTTCAAAACTTTTAGAGCTTTGCGCATGAACATTTCAGGTTTTTTCGTAAGAAAGAAATGCGCGTTATGCACCTGATTTTACGCCAAGTCCAAAATCCTTTGCTCGTAGGGAAAAAAAAATCCGCGCATACGCACTGATAACTGAATAATATCTTAATAAATATAGCGTATATTCTAACGTCTTTCTGTCCGGATGCTAACCTACATTGAAATGAATCTGAATTTTTCTCGACTGATATCAAAACTCTCATGTAAGAAATACGAACATTGTTTTAAACCAGTGTTTCTCAAACTGTGAGGCGCGCCCCCCAGGGGTCGTGGTAATTCTGCGAGGGGGGCGCGAGCCTATTAAAAAGTCGAAAACAAAAGATTATTTTAAAAAACTTATTAATTTACTGGAAGTAAGCAAACACAATACATTCTGACGTAATACACTTCTAAATGTATTAGTACTGGACAATGTATTTTAACAATAAATTTAACTATACTAAGTTAAGAACATCTTTAATAATTAACGATGACTCCATGGGCTTGTCATATATAAAATTATATACAAAAAATAAACGCTGATCTTGATAATTTGTACGGTTTATAATTAATCCCTTAGCTGCCGATTAAAAGTCACGCGATTCGCTCCCTAATGCCACCGTCTTCCACGTAGGCGAGTGTATGTGATGTATTGGGGAGGGGGTCCTTTTATTGCATTCCAAAACCTTCGGAACAATTTTAGGGATAGCACAGTGAACAGAAAAGATCATACTTCGGAAAGACGTATATATACGTCTGGGGCCAAATAACGCTTTGGTTGAGGAAGACGTTTATATACGGCGGTGGCAAGAGGTTAAAGTCATATTGTAGTTTTAGCGTCAAAATAGTTTTTTTTATAATTAAATACATTATTAGTGTATGGGGGCGCGATGAAAATTATGATTGAATATTGGGTCGGAAATATTGAAACTTTGAGAAGCACTGTTTTTAAACTAATTTTGCAATAAAAATAATTTTTCGAGAGAAACTGTTTTTCAAAATTACTATTTTAGTGGAGGTGCAACTATTACTAGTACGTCAAAATACGTCACAGTTTAAAAAACTCTAACCTAACTCTCTTGGTTGTGGATAATTTTAAAAATCGTTTTTGCAACATATTCGTTTTCATTGGATAAACAAGAATTTTCGGAGAGAATGAATACGAGTTCGCCCCAAAACGAACTGTTTAACTCTGTCACGAATAACCAATGACTTCTACTCTGCCACCTTTTGTCCCATCGATCCAAATAGGTTATGACCAAAAGATCACTCCACGAACCCTCTATGACTAATAGGGAAATTATCCCCCTTCCAAATACACCCCCGAACAGGGGGAGTAACACTCTGCTTCCCCTCGAGTGACCCCTCCCCTCCATCATGAATGGCTGCCACAGGAAACGTCGGGGGTGGGGTCAAGAGGTCACGTGAGATCACGGGAACAAAAGGGGCCTTTGCGCGCATATAATTAATGCAATCTGCAATGTCCCTTTGTGAGAGCAACCCCCCTTCTTTTTTTTAATAATGTCACGCCCCGATTGAGAAAATTACCATAGAGATGACTTTCGGTAAGGGGGCTGCTGTTTGATTAAGGTTTTTTTGTCCACATTTGAAATTGTGGTCTTTTGTTCGGTTTTTATAGTTTTCTGCTTGAGTGGTTCTGGAGTGGACGTGAAAAATTCCATTGATTTTAGATTTTTCCACGCCATGTATTTTATTCATAAGATTCTGTGTTAGACTTTCGTTTTTTTGGCTTAGCATTATTCATTTTTCATCAAGAAAATGAGGTTTGTTTCGAAAAATGCAAATTCAAAAAGTCGAATCCAACAGTTTTTTTCATTGATTTCCCCCCAATTTACCTGAAGTCTTTTAATTCATTTGTAAACTGCCTCAAATTTAATTGATAATCAAATTAATATTGTAATGAAAGAGTAATGCAAATATTTTTTTTCATTGGAAATTATTAAATTTTCCCCTTTATATACTTAACTGGGATATTATTTATTTTTGAATAGAATTGATTACTGAACTCTTATAATCAATTAACGGATTCTCCGAGAATGAATGTGACCACTGTTGCCTGGTGGCCATGGTCACGAACTGTGGCCAGCGTGTCATGAGTTCGAACCCTAGTAATTCCTTATGAGTAGAACCCTAGTTCGAACCTCCACACCCCTCCGTGAAAAGAGCCTGGTGTACGTTAAAATCTATAGTCATTGGCGCACACAGGGGGAAACTAAGTTTGATTTTTTGATTATAATCCTATGTATATAGTACATAAAATTTAATTAAGTATTTGCTATTAATAATTCATTTTATTAGTGAATGCTAATTATTTATAAAATTAATTTTGTACTGTTTTTTTTTTCGAAAATCGACAAAATCAAAAAAATATGTTGGGCGGCGTATTGGAGCATGATACGAGAATGACGGACTTTTGATCCTAGACCCCCCCTCTTGAAAAATTCCTGTGTGCGCCACTGTCTGTAGTGGCTGAAAATCCTCCTGTTGGTGTTGAGTGGAAGCTTGGAGAGAGAATATTTACATGCATTAAAGAGAACAAAATGCTTTAAAAACTAGTCTTTATTCGAATAAATATATTCGCGAAAAAGGTAATTGTTTGCTCGATCACCCTTAAGGCTGTTTTCGCCATATGCAAGACAGTGTGAACTAAACGAAGAACACATTTTCGGACAGAAAAAATGCCTTAATTTTTATAAAAATTTGTGACATTGTCTCATAGTGTTTTTAAAATTTCAAAATAATTCATAAATAATCCGTTTTTTCCTTTAACATGTGAAGGAATAGCTCATTTAACATTACGGTATAGGAGAAAAAGTGCGAAACACATTTTATAAAAGAAAAAATGCATCAACTCGGATAAAAACGAATAGTATAATAAAATAAGTGATTCTCTGCAGGATAGTGAAGCCGGAATATAGTTTTAATGTTTGAGTACTTTTTTATCTGAAAAAATATTCCGAATTTGGGTCCTATTCTTTAACATTATAGCCGAAGACAGCCTTAACTTTTTGGGTTTATCATAGGTCCAAACTCTTTGACATTTGATTTTGAGAATTGGAAACTGTTTAACCAATAACATAAATTCAGCCTAGAAAAGAATGTATATTTTCGCTCAAATATAATTGAAAATATATTACCGATTTTTTTATATAGAATGCATACCTCTTTCACTTATTTTACTTCAAAACATTTATTTACGCATGTAAAGAATATGAAAATATAATTTATGTAAAACATTCAAAGCCTTTTTTTCTTTACTAACTTAAAAATGTATTTGCGTTTACTAATAATCTACGATAATTCACGCTACATAATAGCGAAAATCAATAATTTATGCAGTCGCAAACTATAATGGGGACATAGGACAGTGATAGCATAGAATGTCGTAGAACAATTTTTCGATCTACAATGTATGGAACATGCACCCATAAGCATAAACCTTTAATGGAGCCATAAGACTGAAAAATGTAATAGTTAAAATGTTGACAATATTGTTGTTTGATTAGAGCTTAAATTATAAGTAGAAATATTTTGATGTTTTTTTCCTCTGTATACCAGTTGTGTATGAAGGCAACAGAAATGGATATCCTTATCAAAGGGGTTTAGTTGGTCCATTCGGCGTGTATACATAATTATATTATATTAATTTCGCACACACAAGAAAAGATGATTTTTAACCATTCATTTCTAAACTAAACAAAAAGTTTCTAATGTTTGTAAAAAATATATCAAATTTTTAAATGCGTCTCGGTACCTCTTCTTCATGCTCGCTCAGTATCAGAATCCCCGGAGGAGATCCAAACAGGGTATGGGTGGAGAAGCCTTTGTATCAACTCGAAATGCTTACCAACAAGAAATCGTAAAAATAAGTTAGTCAAACACTAGAAATGACTGCGAGATAGGCAGACAAAACAAGTTGAAGGTGGATTTCAAACGGCTCTGGATCAAACTATTTATTAAAGTATGGAAAGACTTTAAAAAAATATGACAAGACAATTAATTTAATTGTGGAAAAAGGATCCACAGATATAGAGTCTCTTTCACGATAAAGTCTTTATACCACTCGCATAAACATATTAATCAAAGTGATATTTTCGGGAAATGTCCTATACATTTGATATGCCCAGGGGTTCACAGTTCGTTAGATTTTAGCTATTCAGTAATTCCACCCCGTGTTTGCGAGCTCACTTGCTCTATCTCCACCGTGCTGTTGCTGACTTAAAACTCCTCGGCCCTAAGTCCGCCTTCGTTCTCGATAATTCGCGGACTCTCAGGTAATTCCACGCTGAAGTATATCGCTAGCGAGAGACCTCTTGAGTTTACTCAAGTCAAGGTCCTCGTAAACTCTCTCGCTTTCCCTTTTTAACCTCCAAGTTTCCCATGGTCACTCACCGCTTATTCCTTTGATCTCTTGTCTGTTAGCTTCTTGGGTGACCGCGGTAGCCGAGTGGTATAGGTATCGGATCGTGGCTTGCCTTGTCACGAGTTCGAGCCCAATGCCACTAAAGACCCGCCGTGTAGAGCAGCGATGCACGTTAAATCTGTCGAGAGCTGAAACGTCCTCCCATTGGTGTGGTTTCAGGGAAAGGGGTGCCAGCTTAGGTGTCGCCCCGTCCTGCCATGATTCAAAATTACGTGGTCCGTCGCCAAAAGCCCTCGTGTAGCTGAACAGTGCGACGTTAATATCCAATCAATCAATCAGTCAATCTGTCAGCTCCTTGGAGCGCGGGGTCTGTCTGGGCGCATAGGGAGAGCCGTTTCCACCAGACGCGCTGACGTCACAGATCCGTGAAAATCCGAAAGCACATTGTACCGGCGTCTTTTTTCATCTCTCGGACTGCACGTGGGAAAATGGTCAGAATTTTTGACCACCCATTTACGAAACTTTTCCCCAGCAATTAGGGAAACGAACGGATTTTTCTCACGATTGTCGGTGTACCTTCTTAGCAATTTAGAGAAAAGAGACCGGGTACACATCACAAAGGTAAGAATCAATTTGGTACTTATATGAACGAGATGCAACCCCTTGGACTTGACAGTTGAAAAAACTCTATTCTTAAATTGTAAGAGTGATACGACAATATGGCTTTGGTACGAATCAGTGTGGCAATATTATCCTCAAATATCTACAAGTTTTTCTATCGCTCTATATTAGTGGTCTTCAAACTTTTTCCGACTCAGGGAACTCTTAGAACTTTAGAGTGTTTGGGGGAACCCTATCCCCCCACACACATGCTCTCTTCTCTTAGAAGAATTTATATAAAGTAGATCAATGTGCATTATAGGTATTTTATGTAAAGATATGTGCTTGTTATTTCACATTCTTAATTATGCACAACATAAAGAAAAATGTTTACTTAAAGAATTTTTTTTTTCTTTGAAAATTCTTTCACAGTTTGAAGCAATATAAATTAAATATTTAACAATTATAGACTTGTGTATTTATTTATTAGAGGCACATAAATTTTTTTCTCTGAATAACATTACTGTTCGAAAATGTTCTTGAGTGATTATAGTGCAATCCAGCAACAAAAACTTTTGCTTAAGCATATTAATCAGCAACAATAATAATAATAATAAAAAAAACTCTTTGAAATTACAAATTTTTTTTGCATACACATTTATAATTTTCTTTTCGGTTTTTATTAACTCATGGAATCCCTGGGTAAGCCTTGTGGAACCTTAGGGCTCCACTGCTCTATATCATCTATCTCGCTGACTTTCTATATTCTAACCGGTGTGGCGTTTTCGTGTCACACAGCTGAAAAGTCGCCTTCTTTTTGTGGATAGGATAACTACGTTCCTAAACACACGTGCACCCCTAAATATTATGTTTTCTGTCATTGCCCTGGCAACCTTTGATCTTGAGAAAACCCCACTTCGCCCACGAGCCGGTTGTAATTCAAGGATAAATTGGCGACCCCCAATCTCTCAAGACCCTGAAGAGGGTAGAGAAAGTCCGTTGAAAAACATCGAAGAGAATGGCTGTAGCCTCCTCCGTTACAAATATCATATTCTGAACCCTAATGAAATAACCAACATTTAGAATAACTTCAGTGTAAATGTACATGCTGTTAACTAATAGCTGTGACGTAAATAAACCAAATATTTAAATTCATAACTCTCACGCTACTTTTAAATTTCTCAAACTTCACATCGGTAGTGACTTGCGTTCACTTGCTTTGATGCATTTTTCTAGCTTCAAGTACCAACTTCAAGTGAATAAGGGATATACCTCGTGGATTGCCCATTGTTACAACTGAACACTATTATTAATTTAAAATTTATTCACTTGCTCCAGGTCACTTTTCCCGTTAAAATTACATTAGTTATTTAGAAAAAAACCCGTTCCGTTTTATTTTTATACCCCTCTCATTAAGAAAAAAATCAATATCCAGCATTTTTATCCCCTTAATATTCAATCCAGTAGGAGTGGAGTACTAACTTGAAGCCCTCGAGTGCTGATTCACCCTGCTAAAATGTTCCAAGTGCTGCAGGATTATGGTGTTAGATCCCTCGAACCCCTGTGGATGGCTTTTATTGTGGCCGCAAAAAAAGTAGTGCTGTGGATTTCGTCCATCTCTTTTAAAATTTAAATGTAGTTTTTTATTAAACCCAAAGTGAAGCGGTGTAAGGGTGTATTAAAAATGGAACTGGACCAGTATGGATCGGGGAAGCTTAAGGCCTTCAAAGCTACATGCAGATGCCTATTTATAAAATAACTGAGGAAACACTGGCGGTAAAACACAGATGGTAACTGTAACCTGTTGTCGAGATAGGTTTTTTTTAAATTCTTTTATTTCAGGTATACCTATTGTAGCATAGGTTCATTAGATGAACACTTCAAGAAAATACTTGTCAAGT
Source organism: Trichonephila inaurata madagascariensis (assembly GCA_019973955.1). Lineage (NCBI taxonomy): Eukaryota > Metazoa > Arthropoda > Arachnida > Araneae > Nephilidae > Trichonephila > Trichonephila inaurata. Next base: position 10,751 of record BMAV01015926.1, read on the forward strand.
TTGATGAACGGAGGTGGGCAGATTATCTCCCACTCAGCATTGTTATCTTCCAAAAGAGACTGGGTATTCTTCCCTCACATGCCTAAGGGCAAACAATGTTGAGTCGATTATGAAAATGGCTTTGTTCATAACAGACCTGTTCTTTATCCGACACCCAGATGATGTTCAGCCACAACGATTTATAGAAAGAATACTCCCGTGGACAGTTTCCATTATTTCGTTCCTTCACACATGTGGATCGCGACTTATTTGAATGAAAAAGGATGTTGGCCTGTTGTGATAAAGACATACCCTGGAGGGTATCACCATTATAACATAAGGGGAACGGCATTGCCTGTGAATATTGCAATTTTAACTTAAATTAAATCTAATTTAGAGTAAGATGTAAAGGCATTACACATCCCAATACAAATTATTGACACTATTTTACACCAAATTCATAACAATATCACCAATATAAATTATTATATGTCCGAAAATTATAACTACTTTCAAATATTAATTACAAAATAAATAAATAACCTTATAGTTTTTTGTTCTATAAAAAAAAAAAAAACATTTTTTTTACAATGCTTTATTGCACCATTTCAATGTGCGATACCATTAAATGCGCGCAGCACATTGAGTCTAGACGAGATTTCAAGCAACATTCTACGAAGCAATACAGGATCAATAATCCGAGTGGCCACTGTGATTCGACTTTTCATTTCCTAATTGAAGATTGGTAAATGTTTTTCACACGTATTCCTACAACAAGAAGTCCAAAGACGTCATGTTTAGAGATCTGGGTGGAAACGCGCTATTTGACTTCACCTTTCCATCCATCTCCAGGAAACTTTTTCGCACTTTCAGCGTGGTGGTGCCCCATTTACTTTGTTCATGTGTTGTAGATTCAATTCGATAAACCATGCTACAACTTGCGCTTGCTCTTGCTGTAAAGCCCTTTTGAAACAAGAATGTTGAAAAACGGGTACGTTTCGCCATCTACTTTGCATTTCATTAAAAAAGAAACTTTAATCTTTTATAGGGTTTGAAATCCGTTATATTTTTAATCCCAGGATTTCGGGATTACATTATCCAAATACCGGGATTAGGATTGACTCTTTATTAAGAATACTTACACATTAGTATTGATGAAATCGAAGAATAAAACTGAAAATACAATTAAAAATTGGTTTAAGATTAATTTTATTGAAACAAATGAGAAAAACTTAATTCATCATAAAAACAAATAAAAATAGTACATAATGAAATGGAAAACACACACACACACACATTTCTTCTTTTTTCGTGTGTGTCTATAAATATGCTTTTAAAAAAAATCACAGCTTGTCCATCGTTTCATCGTTCAAATGGCTTCTTATTTTTCATACGAATTGTCCTGCCGAAGAAAATGTTCGATCAATTGGTTTTATCGTCATTATGTTCTTTTCGGGTAGTCACCACGCCTCCTTCCATTTTCAAAAAAGAGACATTTCTTTTTGAATTTTTGATGACAGTGTCTCAAATTTAATAGACTACATTGGGGCATAAACCTCTTTGAAAATTTAATCTAGTTTTTTCTACACTTAATGGTTTTTGTGTATAAATTGATCCAGCTATTGAATCAGAATGTGAATCCATTTCAAGTGTTACCTTATTTGAAATAGAAGATCCAGTTGCATGAGTTGTTAGTAATGCAATAGGATTTAAAGTGTCTCAAATCTTTCGAGCAGGTCCACTATTAATTAGCGGCATTTAATTGAACAAGGAACTGCGACAAAATCTATTCTTGAGATGTTGCTTATATTATAATGAAAGTATTGCAGTGAGCCACATAGACCTGTGTGACGTTCTCCTGTACGATAAATGAGAGCTGCATATATTTTCTTATACTTACAGTACTTATAATTGCACAAAAAATTTATACATATATATTTCATAAACATAATATAAATTTTTTAAGAAATAAATGCTTAGAAAATTTTGATGAGAAAAAAAATTGTTAATCTAATCCAGACAAAACATAAATCCCGGGTGATGATGAAGATGATTGTTGATTTTTTTTTTGGCGCAAGAGCCAAGCCTGGCTATACTGCGCCACTTATTTGTCAGCATTAAAATTTTAAAAATATGAACATATAATAAATGTGTATATAAATATAAAAATGTATTTTAAAATGTCAGAATATAAAAGTGAACAAAGTATTTCAAAAGGCATTAATGTAAAAATTTATGGATCTCTTTTTTTCGTGGGCCAAGGGGAACGCAGAGGTATCCTTAGGCCACCAATCTCCTCCATACGGAAGAAGCGTAGGCAAAGGGTCCCCAGAATACCATTTTCCTCCTTAAGGACGCCGCACACGGCAAACATGCGGGTTGACTAACCAACGGTATTAGTCGAAAACAAATAACGCAACAAATTCCAAATATTTAAAGAAATCTACGAAAAAGAAACTAAATTAACGCAATAGAAAATGTAAACCAAAATATGTTAATAATAAATAGTAAGCTTTTTCAATAGAAAAAACTAATTAATCTAAACATCGTTCACATTGTAAAATTTGTCTGTGGTCTGGACGGGGAAAGAAGAAAAGGGAAATTGAATGACAAGGAGGGTCGAAAATAGAGAAGGATCACTAGGGTACCCCGGGTTCGTGAAGCCCGTATTTACCAAAGATAGTAAACCCCTGGGAAAAGGAAAAGATCACTAGGGTACCCCGGGTTCGTGAAGCCCGTATTTACCAAAGATAGTAAACCCCTTGGGAAAAGGAAAAGATCACTAGGGTACCCCGGGTTCGTGAAGCCCGTATTTACCAAAGATAGTAAAACCCTTGGGAAAAGGAAAGGATCACTAGGGTACCCCGGGTTCGTGAAGCCCGTATTTACCAAAGATAGTAAACCCCTTGGGAAAAAGAAAAGATCACCTTTTTTGGCACCTCGGGATTGTGACACCCGTACTCACCTAAAGAAGGTGAGCCCCCTGAGGGGCTTAAATCCCGGGATTTCGGGATTGGAAAAAACACTGGGATCCCGGAGTTGCAAACCCTAATCCCTTTTGTGGGGAACATAAAAAAAATTTGAGCTAAATTCTTTGTTTATTTTTAATTAATTTTAAAAATGTAGTAATACTTTTTATATAGACACCCTATATTTTGTATTCATGAACAAATTTTAAAATGTATAATTCAGATTTTTTTACTCCACTTTCCCTAATTATCTTAATGCTCTTTACCAACCTAATAACAGCGGAAAAGTAATGCACATCACAATCATAGAACTGATCTCAAATGACCCTTTTATAAACAACATGGAAAACTCAAGTCGATGGATATATTCACAGTGCAAACATGCTTTCCATTTTGTTCCATGCCCCCTTCGACCGACCCCTTCACGGCACTGAAGATCGTTCGAATTCTGGTCGAATGATCAAATCCATTTAACAATTGGAGTGTCACGAGATCTCTGTATAATGGTCAAATATTATCAAATGGGAGAAAAAGAAAAGAGATTGGAGGTAAAAAGATTGGAGGGGGGGGGGAACTCGCGTGTGCAGCCATAGAAACGATGACCTTTCGTCGCACCCCCAACCCGATAGGCCACTTGAAATTGCACAATTGGGGTTGTCATGGTTACGACACCCCTCCCCAGGTTACGTCTATTGTGATTCGCAACGCTCTTTTTGCATGTATACATTTTACCTTTCTGCTTTTTGTGTGTGAGCGGGAAATCAATCATTGTCTTTTATTTCCAAATGAGGTTTGGCTCACGTAAAGTTTTGTAATTTTAAACCATTTTCCTAATTTTTGGAATTAGGTTTAGTAGAATCAGGTAAACTGTTATTCGATTCTGCTTGGTTCGTCAGAGTAATAGAGCTATGTACAAGGATAACCCATAAAAGGTTTTGTTTCAGAATACAGTAATACTCCCCAAAAAACTTAAACGGTTATCAATCAGTCCACCTATCACGTAAGTTAGAGTCTAATTTCGTAAATAAATTCAGATAAATTATTTTCAGTTATGGCCCGGAGACGAAAGAGAATCATTTAGACAAATTGTTTAGTAAAATTTTAGATACCTTCGGTTTGTGATTTTGTATTTGTGTTATTTTGATGTAGGTTTCATGAAATGTAACAAAGTAGTTTGCACGCTCAAAGATTTTTTTTTTCCTCAAGCAAAATTTTCTTGTAGCGTGCTAATATTTCTTTTTTCTTTGTTAAAAAAATTAAAATAAAATTTAAAAAAATTTCCCCTTAATCCGAAAAATTTATTTTAGTTACTTTTTATTTAAAAATTAAATTTATAACACATTACATATGCCTCAACATTAATGGCAATTAATTTTTATTAATTATCCTTAAAATATCGTATTGCCATCCAAAACAATGGGGTATGTAAAATTTCTGTTCAACTGAATGCTTAGAAAGGTGAAAAAAAATCTTTTAAAGTTTTGACCCAAGTCGCGCTAAAATGGGAATTAACGTGGCTGTATCTGTAATTTTTTTATTAGTTTCAGTCAATTTAAATTTTTATTAATTATAGTTAAATTATCTATTTTTACCCAACAAATGGTTTTAAAAATTTTAGCTCAAATAGCGCTTTAAAAAGTGAGAAAAAAACCCTTTTTGTTTTGACACGTGGAAAAAATGATGCCAACGGGGTTGTGTTTGTGGGTTTTTGGGGCTGCGGTAGCCCAGTGGTTAAGGGATCGGACCATGGCAGGCATGTTGAGTTCGAGCCCCCTTCCACAAAAACCCCCGTGTGGGGCGCGATGCACGTTAAATCTGTCGGGGGCTGAAACGTCCCCCCGTTGGGTGGTGTGGTAGTTAGGAGGGGTGCCAGCTCAGGTGTCGTCCACGTCCGACCATGGTTCAAAAATTTCGTGGTCCGTCCCAAAGCCCTCGTGTAGCTGAACAGTCGACGTTAAATTCCCACTCACTCACTTGTGATTCTTTGAATAATTAGTTTTAATCCATTAATTTTTATTATAATTATAATTAAAGGGATATGTCAACCCAAAAAATATTATATAAAATTTTAAAGTTTAAAATTTTATATTTAAAAAAAAATAAAATGGAGCAATAGAAGGGGAAAAAAATATATCTGTTACCGTTAAGGTGCGGAAGTCAATAAAACTGCACTTTAACTAGAATGATTCTTTAAAATGCGGGAAGTTTCTTGATTTCTCAAATTATCTAGTTAATTGCGAATTACTTAGATAATCTGCAGATTACCTATATTAGGCACTCGTTAAAGTAAAAATAATATCTTTGGTGTAACAATGTTTTTGTATACTTAAATTAAAAGTTAACATCTAAAGAAATCAAGTTAATACAATCGAACTATCAAATATCTATCAATTGAAAAAGTATAATACAAGTAATCAAATCGTTTAAAATATTATTGCAATTAAGGAAACTGACATAATGATATTTATTTTTCGATACCTAAAGAATAGCGTTAACACAATCAAGCAAACAGCAAATTAGTTGATAGAATCAATCATCAATCAGTTTAAAAACTATAATTCAAGGAATATAAATTCATTCAAGTTCTTTTATATACATTAACTGTCTCTGTGCCACTCTGTGTCGAAACGTTCAGGATAAATTACGATTGTGTCAACGTTATATCGAAAATCCTCATAGAGAAAATGAGAGAAATAAACTTTTGAACTGTTGAGATACGGGGACCGCTAATGTAAAGATTACCTAGTTAAAATGTGGAAAACTCCTGATTCTGCATTTTAAAGAGCAAATCAGTTAATCTGTACATTAACGGCTTTAGTGCTTTAACGGTAACATACTACAGAGGTGTTGAGCTGAATGTACAGAAATACTTCTAGAGTAATTTTGGAAAGAATCAAATAGAAAATGGGGTGGAGAAAAAAAACTTCTGCTTTTCCTAAAACCATGTAGATCCTTTTGCGTTACAGTACAAGTTGCTTAATTTTTTTTAAAGTGTCCCGTGAAATGAACAGGAAACTTGAAACCTCAGCAACAAAAGAATAATAACAAAAAAAAATATCAGAAACACAATCCGAAAACATCATGTCCAGAATTAAGAACTGTACAAAACACAGCCAGGCACACGTCCAACAATCCCTACCACCCTCCCCCTCATCCATCCGGGAAAACAGGATCAGGTAATCGGATTGAGCAAGGACAACTGCCAATCACTTGCGAGGCTTCCACCCCAAAAAGGCGCTTACGACCGCTTTACCGGCGTAATCCACCGCGTGAAAGAAGTAGTGCTCTGTGCTTTTTGGGGGCTTCCATTAGATAACAACCCAGGCTTTCTCTCTCGGCTGACATGTCTGTTTTTTGGTGAATTGGCGACGAAAGTTTGTTGATTTTGGAGCCAAGGTATGACAGGAAGAATTTTCAGTTTCGATTTTGATCAGTCAAGATTCCTTTGGAAGGATTTGGGTGGGGAATGCTACCCTTCAATTACAGAAGGATATGTCTTTTCTGTTTTTAAAGTAAATAGACGTGTTGAGACAACTGATCAGTTATTTTTGTTTATTTTCTGTACGCTTCAGTATCCTGTTTCAGCTTTGCTTTAAAGTCTTGAATGACAGCAAAATTAAGGTGCCTGAAAATGTATACAACACAACATTGGTAGTGCACACCAGGGCCGGTTCTAGTAGTTTTGCCGCCTCGGACGAAAATGGAAAATTACGCCCCTCTCTCTAAAGCAAAAAATTATAATTAAAAAGGATAAATTGTTCACATAGATACACACCAATAAAATTTGAATAATTCTTGTGAACAAAAAGGCAGCATAACAATATTACATATAATTCATTTTACAAAATAATATGAAATGAAGGACATAATTACCTGTTATTAATTCATACGAGTAAAATGTAAGAGAAGAAATCACCCATTTCAGCAGACCAATTTCTTCTAAAAAGAGTATTGATGGTGGGGATCACAAACGTTATTTTGGCTTATGGTAACTACACTCAAGACTGAAATAAAACATCTCCTGTGACCCTCTATCAACAAAAAACGCTTATTACTCCTGTCCCCTTTTGAATAATTGACACTGGACATCGCGTATGGATGAAAGAAATTACCTTTGTGACCCCTCTCTTCGATGGGGGTTATAAGTTACTAGTGAAAGATGAGTAAACAAATCAAATTTCATGCTTTAACACAGTGATTCCCAAGGTGGTCTATATAGACCCCCAGGGGTCTATGACGACCTCCAAGGGGTCCACGTCAGCGAAAAAATTATTTGGGGGTCCATGAGGTGTAAATGAGGGTCTATGAAGATGGCTCTCAGAAAACCAAATCATGACTTTAATTTTAAAAGAAAATTTAGTCAAGTGGAAACCAGATTTTGTCTATTTAATAGATTTATTTACTAATTTTAATAAGGTTAATTTGTAGTTACAAGGTGACAGCATAGATTTTATTAAAACAAGGACCATGTCCTCAAATGTGACTTTAAAAAGACATATCTGTCATTTAAAACGAATTATGAAATATCGACGAGAAAAAATTGCTTTTCCTAGTGAGAAGGGAATTCAGCTTGATTGCCAATCTTCAAAACAAAGAAAGAAAGTGGGTAAATAAGGTCTGGAAACTACTAACCGAGGAGATTTAGGGTTAAACCCCCGACACTCTTGATTCTAAATGTTGAAAACATATGATTGAAGCACTAGATTTAATTCTCCCTTTAAAAGCATTTGTTTGTTGCTCGTTTATTTTATGTATTAATTAAATTTTAATTTAATTAACGTGTTAAGTTTTAAACATCATACTTCACTTCAGTTAGAAATTTAAATCGCTTACTGTAAGTAGATCTATACCAGCTGTCAAAAAGACATTTAAAGAGGTAAATTTGCAAAAATTTAATATTATGTAAGCAGGGGTCTACCCCAAACCAAAAAACACGGCAAGGGGTCTATGAGACAAAAAAGTTTGGAAACCTCTGCTTTAACATATATACTCCCGCCTTGAACCCTTTAAGTTTTAACATAAAAGAAAACAAAGGTTAAACATACACAGTACAAAATAAGAAAGTAAGATACAATAAATAAAATACCAAATTCACACTCAATAGTATTTTAGAAAAAATATAATTTTTTTGTAAATGGGGGGTGTGTGTATGTATTTTAAAATAAATTCACTCAAATCCCCCCTTAGACTTTCCCGGGGAAGGGCCCAGCGTCTGTTTATAAAAAAGGGGGGGTTTTGGGTTTTTCCTGTCCTTCTCGGAATGGTCGGTAAACTTTTGGAGATAGCTGAGGTATCAAAGGTCCACTTACACAAAGAATCATTTATACAAAGAGCCGCATGCGCAAGAGGTGAAGGAGAGCCTCCGGTAGCAGTCGCGATCAAAAGTATTGTACTCCGGGATTGACATCTTCGTTTCTATTTAAATAAAGCTTTATACAAAGTTAAATTTTCCCTTCCTTCCAGAACTTAGAACTTTCAAAGATATTTTTATTTCTGTGGCTCAAATAGAAGAACAACCAAATATCCAAAATATCATGCTGGAATTGAGATTTCTAGCTTTCGTTAAAAAAAAAAATTTCGTAGAAATACCGTTAGAACTTTATTCAGAAATTTCATACTTACACTAATAATTAAAATTGACCTTGATTATTCTTATGTATAAAAGTCACGTCAATTCTTTTTTGCTAACCCTTAAACATATCACAAAATGCGAAAGTTCTTTTGTCACTTATTTTGAGTCTTTATATGTATCTCTTGCTCATATATTCAAGTGTGCTCCTTAATTCAAGTATGCAAATGAGCCGTGGGTAGCCTAGTGGTTAGAGCATTGGACTACAGACCGGAAGGCCTGGGTTCGATGCTCGATGCCTCCAAATACCCTCCGAATACACACGGAGTACAGGCACGTTAAATCATTGGGTCCGAAAGTCTTGTGGGTTTTCGCAGCAGAAACCACGAGTATAGGGGGCTGGAGATTATTTCCCTCCCTTCCAGTTCCATGCTTAAATTGTGGAGATAGGTGGTGTCACCATCTATCGGAAAGAAGTCCAACCTGTCTCAGGCTCTGGCAACTTTCATACAGCAACAACAACAAATGAACAAACGTTGCGCTTTTCTACCAATAAATTAGACTTTTACTGCATTAGAACTAATTTTAATATTTTCATTGATTCTCAGTACACTTTGTCAATGGTGAACAATTTAATACATAAATATTAAGCCAAATGTCAAGAGAAAAGAAAACAATGATTTCAGTAAATATAATTATTTGTTTAACAATTTCATTTAGCTGGAAGTCTGAAGAGTACTTCTATACAATGAACTACATGCAGATCGCAAGCCGCGATTTGCAGACTCCTGCCATACACTAACTGATATTTAATGTTAGGTATAAAGATTACGTCTCGGCTGTTTCATCGACGGGTTTTGGGGGGTATAAAGGGGTTTACGGGGGGGGAAAAGGGGGGTTCTCGTTTTGAGTTATTATACCTACAGACTTGAAACTTGAGAAACCTGTTTCTTTGCTTGAGGATTGCTTGGAATATATATATTTCAAACTCAAAATTAAATTATTTTCCTACATTATAAATAAACCAAAAATGATTATTTGATAAAATGGTCGAAGTGATTAAACAATGCACAATATTTCTTTAACCCTACAACGTCAAATGAGTCCGATCAACTTTTTTTTTTTGCCAGTGCTAAGTAGTTTTTTTTTTTTTAATTTTAAAGAAGCTGTTAAATGTACCTGATGTGTGTTCTCATCATACGTGTATTTAAATGTACTCTCATCGTAATAAATGTTAAAAGGTATTAAAATACCTTCTTTAATAAAAATGATTACCAAAACCGATTATTATTGATTAGTAAGTGCTGAGTAGTGAGTAGTACATTGTACATTCCACATTTTATATCCCAACTCTCTCTCTGTCGCTCTCTTTCTTTCTCTCTTTCTCTTTCTACCTTTTTTCTCTTTCTTTCTCTTTCTACCTTTTTCTCTCTTTCTTTCTCTTTCTACCTTTTTCTCTCTTTCTACCTTTTCTTTCTACCTTTTTCTCGCCTGCCTTTTTCTCTCTTTCTCTTTCTACCTTTTTTTCTCTCTTTCTCTTTCTACCTTTTCTCTCTTTCTCTTTCTACCTTTTTCTCTTTCTCTTTCTACCTTTTTCTCTCCTTTTTTTCTACCTTTTTCTCTCTTTCTAACTTTCTCTCTCTCTCTCTTTTCTCTCTTTCTCTCTCTCTTTTTCTTTATTTCTTTCTTTCATTATTTTATCTCTTTCTTTTCTTTTTTTATCTCTTTCTCTCTGTCTTTTTCTCTTTCTCTTTTTCTCTTTACCTTTTTCTCTTTCTTTCTCTCTCTCCACGCGTGAATCGGTCCGATCAAAGCTTTTTTCGTCTTTTGCTCCATCGTGCCCTGTCATTTCGACAGTAGGTTTTTAAAAATATAATTCTAAAGAAGCTGTTAAATGTAACTGATATTTTTTCCGTAACTATTGAGGTGTCCTCTCATCGCTATAAATGTTAAAAAATTCTAAAATACCTGCTTTTTTAAAAAAATGACCGACTTTTTACCTTAAAAAAGCTCAAATGCTTAGATTTCATTCCCTTTGTGGCAGTACTTAATCATAAAGATTATATTTTTAATTTTATTTTTTCCTCCATCTGTGACCGCGATAGCCTAGTGGTCAAGGAAAGGGACTCGTTACTGGCGTGACATTTCGAGCCTTGTACCGCTGAAAAAGTGTAAAGGGGGCCGATGCACGTTAAGTATGTCGAGGCTCAAACTTCCTCCTGCTGGTGTGGTAGTTAGGAGAGGGGGATGCCAACTCGGGTGTCGTCCTCATCACCTGACCCTGATTAAAAATTATCAGGTCCGCCACCAAAAACCCTCGAGTAGCTGAATAGTCCGACGTTGATATTCACTTATTCACTTTCCCTTCATCTGTATACCAGAGTTCATCCTTTCTACATAAGTAGGTTTTGAAATTCTAAAATAAACCCGATCTATCCTATTGTACATCTGGTTGCATATTTGGAATGATCTATTACAAATGAATTTTTTGTGAAAGGACAGAAAGAGAAAGACAGGACATCATGGCGCATGCGTAAATAATGAATAATAATGTGACATGATAATGAGAAAAACAAGATGGTGACAAGATAAATGTGAGCGATGGTCCCTTTAGATGCAACCGTAGGGTGTGGTCCAGGTATACGTTTTTTTTTTTTTTGGTATCCTGAATTCCAAAACAGATGCCTTATGTTTCAGGTTGTTAAAAGTGAAAGGGGGTGTGATCCGGAACAAAATGTCAATCGTCTCTTTAACGACTTAATCAAGAAAATAAACAACCAAGTTTATTAGAGATAAGTAAGATTAATCAATTAAAGTTAATACTCCCAACAATATTAAGAAAGCTAGGACATCAAACACATTCAAAAAATAGATTTTCAATTTTAGTATTGAAAAATAGTGCATATTTTTCGGAATCTAAAAATGTATAACACTTATACGTTCGTTGACAAAGTAACCTTAAAAAATGAAAAAAAGTAATTGCCAAAAATGTAAATAAACGTTTAGTTTTTCACTTTTTCTCTAAATCGTTTTTGTGCGTTTACTTTATATTACATTGTGTGTGTGTGGTTCTAAATTTTTATACTTCTATATCACATACTTGTGCGTATAGTAAACCTATTTTTTAGTCAAAGTAGTACATATTTTTTTTTATAAAAATGTAGTTTAAAAACAAGTAGTTTTGCGTATGAAAAATGAGGAAAAAAAAATTTTCAAAATTACAAAGTTTTAAAATTTTTTTAATGAAACTATCTTAATATTTTAGGGAAAAAAAATAGGTTCACTCTGTTTTCTGTATTGTTTTATATATGTGCAAAAAATATTTTACACATTTAAGTGATACTTTTTTAAAAAATGGTACCTGAGCATAAGCATGTGTTATGAGATCTTAAAAATTATGAGCAATTTAAATTAAACAGAAAAAAATTTAACTAAAAAATTACTTTTGTACGCGAGGGCTGTTCAATAAGTAATAAGACTAAAATTATATCGAAAAAAGAATACCTGTAATCGACATCATTTACATGATCTTTTTCAAAATAAATTCCGTGGTACGTAATGCATGTATCCCAACGTTCTGTCCACTTAAAAATATGTAAAAGTCCATTTTGTGAGAGCTGCATCAAAATCGCCTCCGCAGCCTTTACACATGCTTTGTTGCCTGCAAAACGTTTGCCTCGTAATGGTTTCTTGAGGAAACAGTCAGAAATCGCATGGAGTGAGATCCGGACTGTATGGAGGGTGTGATAAAATATCTACGTAGTTTTGCTGCAACACATCCAGTACGTAATGAGCAATATGTAGTCAGGCATTGTTATGGTGCAATAGGAAGCCATTTCGGAGCAATGGACGTTTCCTTTTAACGTGCTGTATCATTGTTCGCAGGACATTCGCGTGGTACGAGCCATTTACGGTAGTACCGGGTTCAACAGCGTGTTACACAATTCCTTCATAATCGGAAAAACTTATGGTCATAACTTTATAAGCCAATTTCACAGTTCTTGCTTTCTTGGGAGTAGGTGAAGATGGATGTTTCCGTTCTCTGCTTTGTTGTTTTATAGTTGGATCAGTGATACAAACAAGTTTTGTCTGCTGTGATGAAGCGTTTCAAGATATTGCCTTCTTGTTTCAGTCATTAATCATATCGTATCATATCAAAGGTCTCCAATGCTGATTTTTGCTTCCATTTCGACAACTGGCCGCGGCTGGTAGGCGTCCGCAAACACGCTTCAGTTCGAGCACGTGATACTCAAAAATATGAGTCTGTACACGCCATCTATCGGTAGCTTTTGTTAATACAGACAACAAACTTTTCTTATGCCACAGAAATTAACATTCCGATGAGTGGTTTCGCGGTAGTAAAATTAGTCTTATTACTTATTGAACAGCCTAAGTATTTCTACAGAATGATTAAAATATCTTTATTAAGATCACAAAAAAAAAATCTAAGCTCTATTAGAAATTTTTAAAGATGTATGTTTCATATGCAAAGAGTCTTAATTTTGTTATATTTTACTCTTTCGAGCATGTCCAGGTACTCTTAATTCAGAAATATGATTTTTTTACCACGCTTTTATTAACTCGCTCGCTGTCTTGTCTGTCCGGGTGTAATTTTGTAATGGATTTTAAACTAATTTCCCGGTGAGCTGGAAACTTAAAATTTAGACCATAGCTCTGAAGTGGATAACAATGCATGGAAATGTAAAAAAAAATTCTGGTCTCGAGCAGACTGAAAGAGAGGCTGGTATGTCTGTCGGGTGGAATTTTGTAATGGATTTTAAACTAATTTCCCGATGAGCTAGAGACTTTAAATTTGGATCATAACTCTGAAGTGGATGACAATGCATGAAAATGTGAAAAAATAATTTCTAGTCTTGAATCCGGGCCCCCGGATGAATTTGTTTAAATAGATATTAACATACAATTAATTTCAGGTAAATGAATTTTTAAAGAAATGGCATATAGAGTTTATTTTGAAACAGTAAATGAGTGACAACACTTAAGTCCCATTGACGTCATCTTTGTATGTTGCCATCGTAACCGTTGTCTTGCACAGAAAATTTACGAAAAAAAATATCCATTTTCGGGTTATACTACGCATTAAGTATCATATTTCTGTTGCATCTTGCAAGAAAATTACCGTATTTACCGAATAAATCGCATTTTTATCCAGTGTTAATGCTATTGAAAATCGAGTATGGCTTAGAATCGATGGGGAAAAAATTAGTTGGTTGGGACATTTAGAGCAATTACAGGTTCATATGTATTTAAAAGTTTACAATACTGGAAAAATAGCTAATTATTCATTTCTTACTAGTTCTCATTTTAAATTTATTTTAGTTTCGTAAAATTGGATATCGATGGACCAATTTACACTATTTTTTCATTTTTCACAAAAATGTATCGACATTAATTAATAGGTGCGTCTTAGCAAAAGCGTGTAAATGGATAATATTTATGATATTTAGTGTCACTTAGATTAGAAAATGTATATAAAATTGTTTTAAGAATAGTATTACAATAAAAAAAAATTATTTAAGTACAATATTTTGACAAAAAATGAACATAGAAGGACCCATTTTCAAAATCTCCTTTTGGGAAAAATGCTTCTATTATAATAATATTTCGCCTGTCTGTAGCTCAGACCTCTGTACAAAGGCTCAACTAGAATGTTTGAAACATATAACTTAGAAGTGGAGGTTTATCCGTGTTTTACGACAACAGAGGGGAGACATTTTAAGAAAAAAACACCAATCATTATATATATTTCAAATCATTGTAACTCTGAAAATAATGCGAATTTTTCAAAATTCATAGTTGAGCCTCTATACAGAGGTCCGAGATATAGACAGGCGAAATATTATTATAATATAAGCATTTTTCACAAAAAGAGAACATTTTGAAAAAAGGTTATTCTAAGTTCATTTTTTGCCGAAATATTGCATATAAATTTTTTTTTTGTCAAAATGTCAAAACAATTTTATATATGTATTCTAATGTAAGTGACACTAAATATCATGAAAATGATTCACTTATGCGCCTTTTTAAAATCATGGTTCCGAACGTAGTCGGATACCTTAAAAGTTTGGAATGTGTTGTGAAGAATTCATTGGAGAGCTCGTTACTAATGACCTGATGGTCTATGGCCAGGGGGGAATTTGATGAATAAATAATTCACATATTGTAATAATAATAGAAACAAAAAACAAGTTGATAATTATTAGTTATAAAAACCGATATTTTAAAACAACGGGCTAAAGTTTTTGTGACCTCATAGTCATGATATATGTACGCGTTTCCAACCAATTGTCCAAGTGCTTCGTTGTTATTAACTTTTATTCTTATCAGAAACTTTCTTTTAAAAGTACGTATTTGTCAATAGTAATGAAATTTTAATTACTTAAACTTACATTCAGGTATTTTTTTCCCCCGAAGCCTGATAACATACGAATTTTCTTGTATTGAATTTTTTATTTTTATTATAATGTGTATTTTTGTGAAAAACTAACTTCATTACTGGTGAAATCAGACACAAACGTTTGCAAGCTATTTAGATATAACGTGAAATTGGGATGGTTTAATTTCTTATCAATATATTTCGCATTGTAAAACAAAGAGGGGCGACGAACCTCGTAATTTTATAGCGAATTGAGTGACACTTGAACTGACTCCCCACTTTCCGACCTTCCACACCTCGTCTGTGGCCCCGATAGCCAAGTGGTCATGATCAGGTCTCGTAGTCGGTGAGCCTAGTTTTACTAATGCCCTAATTTTACAAGTACCTCTCGCTGGCATGGGATCGACGTTCGGAGAGGAGGTACCACCTAAAGTGTCGTCCTCGTCACTTGACCATGGTTCAAAATTACCTGGCTCGTCACCAATAGCTCTCGTGTTGCCTTATAGTTCGACGTAAGAAAACAATCACTTACTCACTCCACACCACGACAACGTGAGGACTTTGAGCCCGACAGATTTAACGTCGTGAGACACGGCGGGTTTTCAGTGGCATCAGGTCTTGAACTCGCAACCATCTCTTGACCACTCGGCCACTGAAATTGAATAGGTAAAAATAAACGTGAAGATAAAAATGAATAATTTGTGATTAAGCACATTAATTGGATACATATGTATATAAAGACGTGGCTATTGGTAGGGCTTTCTTGAATGATGAGCATATTTCAGATGTTTCATGTAATATGGAGGTATTTATGAGGCAATCTTCAGTTGATGATAGAGAGTTTGGTTTATTATACATTTAGACACACACGCAAATATGGAAGACACACACACACACAACCCCACAAAATGTCATATACGACACGCGTGTTACATGACGAAGACAAAAGGGGACATATTTTCCAGAGTCTCGGTTTTTATACGAAGTGGCAACCGGAAACTCCAAAATCCTGACTTCTGTGGACGGAGCTAGTGATTGGTGGAAAGATTTAGTTCGATGGGAAGTCGAGTGGCTGAGTGGTAACGTAACGCGCTTCCACACCCCTGGTCCGGGTTAAATTCCCGGGTTGGGCTAGGGGGACTCAGCCTTTCATCCCGACTGCATTGGGTCGATAAAAGGTGTACCAAGCTTGCTTAGGGACTTAAACTCTCGGGGTCTCGCTTCAGACTGACCACCTGATCGGGAAATCTGCTCATGCCTCTTGGTCACCTTACTGGGATGGGTACAATAGGCCCTGGCCTCCTTGGGCTATTGCGCTGAGTTTAGTTTATATAGTTCGATGATGTTTGTGTAAGATTACTTTAAATTCGCCGATATTCTAGATTTTAAGAGATGCAGTTACGATTAAATCCTGTCAGGCCGGCAAACCAGTTAATTATTTACTCCTGAGTCCCGAAGGGTTAGGTCCATTACAAATTAAAAGTGGTTTAAGATGAAATTAAAAGGAATTATTACATGCATATAATAAATTTCTCAAAAATAATTTAAATGAAGAAAATAATTTATTTACCATCGAGGCAAAGGAGCTTTTCAAGATTAAGCTATTTAAGAAGTTTCTAGTTGTTGTATTAATCTTTGTGTGTGACTACATTAAATAAAATATCTCAAATTCGGGTTAAAAAAAATTAGATGTTTCAGAGAGCTTGAAGAACATAAACATTTTGAAAAGAACTGCATAAAAATAGTAATAAACAAATTTAACTATAAGTATAAAATGCTCCTTCTATATGTTTCATTATGTTTACCAAGCCGCTAAAATATTCTACGTGGTCGTGAATTTGACATGCCTGTGTGCTAAATGATGTCTACATTTCACTGTAGAGCAGCCGACGACTGTTATCTCGCAAGTGATCTTTCAGCCTCTGTCTTATCCCTTCTCTTTTATCATTAATATAGATAATCGGAAGCAGGTGTTATCCCCGAGATCTCATCGCCCGAACGCCCTCATTACTTAATTGGACGGCTCCTTCCTTTTTCCCTTTTTATCACGAGGTAGATTAATGAAATGTTCGAAATTCGAGCAGATTTTATCTCGAGAATTTTCATTTTCTTCGTCGGGCCGTCGCTGTTAATAAATTAAGAAGCTGCTAAATGGCTGGAGGAGATGCTGAGGGTCAAGTTCCTGCTGGTTATAAATAAAATTAAGATGCGCTGTTGAGAGAAATAAACATGTGGAAGAAAAATTAGATTTTTGTTGATGGCTGATGTTCGGAATTTAAGGAAGTGAATCGGCTGATCCGGAGGAGGGCAAACTTTTGAGAGAGAACAGTCAAATTGTAAGCGAATGAGTGAATCGGAGTTATATTAACGTCGCACATTCTAAAGCAGTGATTCCCAAAGTGGTCTATATAGAACCCCAGGAGGTCTATGATGACCTGCTAGGGGTTCACGTCAGCAAAAATATAATTCGGTTGCCCATGAGGTGTAACAGGGAGTCTATGATAGTGGCTCTCATTAAGGTATCCGACTACGTTCAGAACCACGATTTTAAAAAACGCATAAATGGATAATTTTCAGGATATTTAGTGTCACTTAGATTAGAATATATGTATACAATTGTTTTAAGGACATTTTGACAATTTTTTTTTTATTTAAATACAATATTTCGGCAACAAATTAACTTAGAATAATTTTTTTTCCAAATGTTCTCCTTTTGCGAAAAATGCTTCTATTATAATAATATTTTGCCTGTATATAGCTCAGACTACAGAGGAAGCTCAACTAAATTTTGAAGTATAATATACTTAGAAGTGGGTTTATCCATATTTTTCGACAACAGAGGGGAGCAATTTTAAGAAAAAAATACCAATAATTATATATATATATATATATATTTAAATTGGTGGTAACTCTTGAAAATAATGTGAATTTTTCAAAAATTCTAGTTGAGCCAATGTAGAGAGGTCTGAGCTATATAGAGGCAAAATATTGTTATAATAGAAGCATTTTTCACAAAAGGAGAACATTTGGATAAAAGATTATTCTAAGTTTATTTAAATACAATATTTTGGCAAAAAAATATTTTTTTTTTGTCAAAATGTTCTTAAAACAATTTTATACATGTATTTTAATCTAAGTGACACTGAATATTATGACAATTATCCATTCATCTACTTTTATAATCTCAGGCAATGATCGAATACTACTAAAAGAAAATTTAATCAAAGTGGAAACAAATTTTTACCTATTTGGCACAAAGGGACAGCATAGAATTTCATTAAGCAAATTTCAGCGTTTCTACAGAGTTCCTTTAAAAAGTATAATGCAGGATTAGAGGTCTCGAATTTTCTCAATTTGTCACAATCTGTCAGAACGTTTTAACCTACGTTCGATATTTAAATGCCTTTTATTCAGATTTTGAAACAAGATTCGAGAATGCGTTGATTATATAGTAATGCCGCAATAGGCAATGAATTCATATGGTCACAATGAAAGAAAAAGTCGCATTACAGTAGGAACTGATCGTAATAAGCACTAACGAAGTTTAGAAACGGATGTCAGCAATTTTAGCTTTAAAAAATCAAACATCTTACTTGTCCCGAATTATATAATATCGTGAGGAAATTTTTAATTGCTTTTCCTAGTGTGAAGGAATTTTAGCACGGTCGCCAATCTCCAAAACAAAAAACAAAGATAGTAGTGTCTAGTTCTTTTTTTCCCCCTTCCTAACAGGGGAGATTTAAGGTTAAACCTGACAAGATTGATACCAAATGTTGAAAATTTGATAAAGTAGCACCAGATACATCCCCCTCCCTTAAAAATCATTTTATTGTATAGTTATTTTATATTTAAGTTTTATTTATTATTCAACTTTTAATTTAATTAATTAACATGTGCTTTTAAGTTTTAAACACTATACTCATTGCAGGTTAGAAATTTAATTCTTTTAAAGTAGGAGTAGTAATACTAGCTGTCAAAAAGATACTAAAGTTGATACATTTGCAAAAATTCAATATTAATTAGCAGGGAGTCTATCCCAAACCGAAAAACATGGCAAGGTGTCTATGAGACAAAAAAGTTTGGGAACCTAAAGCAACACGTGGGCTATAAGCGGAATGCCCAAGGGAAACAACCACCCTCGGGTTCAATCTTTAATAAGCAAAATCATAGTTTACATTTTATACAATAGCACAAATGATGGACCTCATAATTTTGAGTCTAAGTCAAGTGACGAGGACGACACCTGACCTGGTACTATCTCTCCAAACTACCTCACCACACCAAGGGGAGGATATTGACCCTCCCCAGATTTAACGTGCATTAGCCCCTCTACTCGACGAATTTTCAGTGATACTGTGACACGTCGTTCAAGAGTTCGTGTCCATGACCACATTAGGCTACTGCGGCCACCGAATTGATTGCAAAAGAAAGCACTAAGGTATCAATCATTTATATTCATGCATTTGCAGTGGTTATGGGCACGAAATCGTGATCAGCGTGTTACGAATTCGAGCCTCGGGCCACTGAAGACACCACCGTGTAGAAGAAGCCGATGTACATTAAATCTGTTGAGGTTCAATGTTCTCCCGTTGGTGTGGTGGCAGGGGCGTAGCTACCGCCGTATCAATGATACGGGGCCCTCGAGCTACAGGGGCCCCAACATGTGTAATTACAGTCCCACTAACAGGGCTCCCACATCTAAAGGGCCCCGAAGGAATTTTGATACAGGGCCCCCTCAAAGCTAGCTATGCCAGTGTGTGGTGTGATAATTAGAAGAGGGAGGTGCCAGTTCAGATGTCGTCTTCGTCACGAGGCTCAAAATTAGGATGTCCGTCGCCAATAGCCCTCATGTTGTTTTATAGTGCGATAAGCACTGGGTTGCATATAATATAGATTTGAAAATTGTATCGAAATTTAACTCATTATTAAGTGACCGCAATAGCCTAGTGGTTAAGGTCATGAACTCGTGGCCGAAGAGTCGCGGGTGCCACTAAAGACCCGCCATGTAGAGGGGGTGATGCACGTTAAATCTGTCGAGGCTTTATGTCCTCCCGTTGACATGATGTGGTCTTAAGACTTTTTGGAACACTAGGTCCCTTTTTAAAAATAGGACCTACATGCGACCCTTTTAAGTAGACAGCATATAGCATATTTTCGCAAAATGCTGATACAAAAGGTAAACAGTAACAAATAAATGTGTATAATTCACAAATGTAAGCATAATCAACTGCTTCCTTTCGACAAAAAAAAAGTAAGATGGTGCATGGTAGCAGATCTAGGCCTAGACACCGACGTGTGATAATACTATCCATTGTTGCTAATTGCCATATGCAGTCGAACCTCCATATTACGAACCTCTATAGTGCGAATTTTTCTATATAGCGAACTTTTTCCTGGAACCAAGAACATTTCACGATTTTCTTCGTAAAATAACCTCTCAATAGCGAAGTGTATTTTCTATATAACGAACTTTTTCTCTTGTGATTCAGTTTTTTTTCTCTCTATATTTAAAGTATATTTCTCGCGACATTTCAAATTATTCTTTCTTTTAACACATTTTATGGTGGTCATAAATCTTGAACTGGTTTTATTAAGTGCCTAACTCTCCGAGAGTAATAGAATTATGGGCGCTTCCTCCAAGAAGGGCAACCTTTAACCCCCATTGTCCAGTTCACTGGAAACATCTTCTATATCTCCTTTCACCGTCAGCGGAGTTGTCTCGTTTGTAGTGTTGATCAGCCATACTGGTAACTTTATTCCTAGTAGCTCTAAAATGTCAAAGCGTAAGTGATTGAGTATGCAAGGAAATACATTTAATTCCTCAGGAAGTGGATAAAGGCATCAAGAAACTTTCCTTACAGTTTTTCTTTCTTTCTTTCTTTTTTAATGGGAAAGAAATATATAATAACTATGTATTAATTAACTAAAAGTGTGAATAATTATTTTTTTTAAAGTATAATGTTTATAAATTTAAAATATTTTTTTTATGTAGTTTATAACGAAAATTAAAAGATGAGCTCTCTGTATAGCGAATTTGCCATATGACGAACTTTTTTAGCTACTTCATTACCTAGAGGTCCAACTGTAGTTCAAAATTCTTAGTTTTTCGGAGAATAAGTCTGGGAATAACATTTGGTGATTAAAATCCTGTTGAGTTGGAGTCGAGAACAATCCAAGATTCCTCCCCGAGGCCTGGGCCGTTTGACCATTGCCTTAAAGCAGGGGTGATCAACTCTTTTGGCTCCGAGGTCCACATTGTGGAAGCGGAATATATCGGAGGACCGCATAATGATTGCATTCATTAGCTAACTTTGTAACTCAAAAAAGGTGAAAGGTACCATAAAAAATCAATAAATAGAAGTTTTATTCAATTGATTTTTTTTATTCTAAGTTCGTATCTATAGCTGCAAGCACATTTAATTTTTAGAATAAGCTGAATGAGGCAAATGTGTCGATGACATTTTTCCACAATGTTTTTTAAAATCAGGAGGGAGATTGCTTGTTGTGAAATTCTTATCACATTTTGCAAGTTCATATCAGCCAACTTGCATCTCTGTTTACTCTTGTTGATCTACATACAAGGAAAACATAGCTTAAAAATATGTTAAACCAAATATAAAGAACATTTTCTGTCTATTTGGTTTTTTTTCCGACTGTCTTGGCGGGCCGCAAAAAACTCTTTGCAAGCCGCAAGTGGCCTGCGGACCGATATTTACCCCCAGGAACGTCTTAGGACTTCTTGAGGACCTGGCCCTTACTCAAATTTATGCCCCACCTATGACACTAAAAGTAAACAACACACAGCATACGTTGTCAAATACTTGTACAAACAATGACCCTGTAACAAATAAATGTGGATGATTTACACACACAATCTCATATACCAGTTCCACCGACTGCCACCCTTTGACTAAATGAGTAAGGATGGTGTAGGGTGGTAGGCTTAGACCCAGTAGCGCACACAGGAATTTTTCAAGGGGTCGAAGTCCACATTTGTATCATGCTTCTTTGATTTTATCGATTTTGGAGAACAAAAGAGTAAAAACTAATTACTGAATAAAATTCAGCATTAATTAATTTGTAATCATTAATAACAATGATTTATGTTTTAAATTTCTACGTACTATATACTTAGAATTATAATCAATCGGAAAAAAAGTCAAGGGCTTTAGGGGGTCCGGATCCCTAGGACACTCCCTTTGTGTGCGCCACTGCCTAGACCTGTACGTAGACGATGGTCATCACATGTGGCCACTTGACATATCGTTCGAAATTCCCAGTATTTCGGAGAATACAACAGGAAATAACGTTTGAACTTTAAAATAATTCGAATTATGATCTTCTTAAGGCTGAATCGAGAACGAGATAAGGCTTCTATTGTGGCCGAGGCCCTGGGCCCAGTTAGCCATGCCTTAAGATGTCTACCTTAAAGTGACCCTGCTTTTTTCGCTGTAGAAAATGTAATTTTAAATTCAATTTCAAGAACGTTTAATCAATACTTTATCGTCAATTTTAATCAGAATTTTCAGTTCATTAACGCATTATGTCTATTTAAAAAAAGTTCACGCACTGAAGGATTAAACGTCATTCTTTTTTTCTTCGACAGAATGTTTATGTGGGCATTCTGGATTGGCGTTATTGCAAAGAAATAAGGGTCATTTATTCCAACACAGAGAAAGAACAGATGTTTTAGGTGAAAAAAACAAAAACCACCCAATGCGTTCGGGGCACCCCTTCCGCTGCAAGTGTTCACGGTTTTTAAAAGATCAAAAGGCAGCTCTTCAAGAGTTAAAAAAAAAAAAACACACAGGAAAGGGTATAAATACGTCACTTTTGTCGCGGAATTCCTCCGTGCAACACTGCATGTGTCATGGCGGAATGCAAACGTTAGCTTTTCCCGCCAAAAGAACGAAGCCCCTTTTTTTCTCTCTCTTCCTTCTATTCTTTTTTTTTTCCCCCTCTGCGCTTCTCGCTGAAAGAATCTTCTTCAAAAACATAGCGTGTGCAAATCACCACGCGCATAATTCTTTTTTTTCCTCCACCTTCGAAAAATTCCTGAGGTTCGGTTAAAATATCTGGCTTCACACATTTTAGAACATTTCTTTTTCTTTTGAGAACATGGAATGACAATAATAATAATAAAAAAAAAAAAAGAAAAGAAGACTGCTTCAGAAAGAGGCAGTTTGTGTTTTAAAAATGTGAGAGCATTTCTGAATGGATTAGCGCGTTTCACCTATCAAAAAGAGAGGCCCTTTCTTGTAGGAACAAAATGCCTTTTTTTACCTTCCGGGGGCCCCAGCTCGGGTCCCCCCCATATTCGCGCGTGAAGGGGAATTTTCGCGGCTCATTTCGACCCGGCTGTCGCGGTAAACGGGTATGGTTTCTTCCAAAAAAAACAAAAGGGGGTTCGATTTTTGGAGGATCTTTAAAAGTTGGGATGGAATGTTTTGGGGTTTTTCTTTTTTTTTTTTTTAACGCCCACATCATGCGCTGTCAAAAAGTAAAGTAACACCTTACTATTGCTTGTTTTAATGTTTTTCGAATAAAGTTTTGGATCTGTTTACTTCTCTAAACTGACACAATCAATAAAAATACGAGGGTTGGGGCATAAGTCATGGCAACTATTTTTTTTTCCTTGTATATATGTGAATAGATCACAAACGTATGTGTGTGGTGTGGAAGTTCTGTAGGTATAGTGTGTATACAAAAGAACAGATGGCTCTGTGATAGCTGGTAGCAGCGCAGCGAGGGCTGTGAAATCAGACAGTTGGTGAGTGTCAGTGATGGAATAACCCGTGTTGAGCAGCGTTCTTACATCAAAACAGCCGTTCTCCGAGGGAAAAATGCGATGGAATATCACAGTGAATTAGTGGAAGCCTTTGGAAATAATGCCTTACCATACCGTACAGTAGCATGGTGGGTGTACTGTGTTGTCATTCTCTTGTACCGTGAAAATCATATTGCCCATATATATATATACTAACGTAATAAATTAGTGTGTTACGATATTTCAGTGCTATTCATTGTCCACACATGTCGTTAACACCTTATCCTTTCGTCTGTATATATCACACTTTCCAACCGGACTGGTATCTTCAAGGAAAAAAAAAAACAGTTGCCATGATTTTTGCCCCAGCCCTCGTATTTAGTTTTTCCTTTTCGATCCTAAATTGTCTGTCTGGTTTGATGATTTCTTGTTATTACATGGGTCTTTCTCAAAATATAGGGTGAACCAAAAATCTTGCCCTGATTATAAATATTTATTGCCTCAAAAAACCCAAACGGGAATTTTTCAAGGGGGTCCAAGAAAGTTCACCATTCTTGTATCATGCTATTTTTGATTTTTTTTTTTCGGGAAAAACAAGAAAAAACTAATTTTTTTGAATAAAAAATTTAAACATTAATTAATAAAATTAATCAACACAAATATTTAATTAAATTTTACGTATTTATATACTTAGAATTATAACCAATCAGAAAAAAAATCTTTGGGGGTCCGGACCCCCAGGCCCGCCCCTTGTGTGCGCCACTGATTGCTCTCTATTACAATTAGACCGGGGGCCAAACCCCGCGGCACGTGGGGCCATAGTTTTGCCTCCATTGTAAGAGGGAGGGAAGATTTTTTAAAAAAAATTTAAAAAGGTAATTATATGGTTGCCAAGTTTATTAGATAACCAGTTGGGCACACAACAACAAACGATGCATTATTATAAAATATGTACAGCTTTAGGTCAAGTTATTAAAAAAATTTTTAAAAAGATAATTAAGATTTACAAAAAAACAAAACCCCAATTTCACACTAAAAAGCAAATTTTTGTTATAAAAACAAAATATCTTAAATTTAAAATAATTAGGATGTTGGAAAAATGCATCAATTTATTAAATCGTGCCTAAAAACTAAAAAAGAAAGAAATTCAATAACACAAGAATAAAGTTATACTAAAACATAAATATCGTACCTTTCTTTATAGTTATTCCTACTAATATATCTTGAGTAATAAATACACGTGGGAAGATGAACTAATTAAATAAGCATACAAGAAGGAAGACTGAGTACTACTCAAAACCCGGGGAAAACGTTCCTCTTTTGGTCACGTGGACCAAAGAGGCCTGGGAGGAAGGGGTGATAAGGGATTTCCGACTTAAAACGAAAAAATCCGAGTGAGCGTTACAAATCCGAGCGTGACGTTCATTCAAGTTCACCCTCCAGCAAAATGCTCTAAAAGAAGTTATCACTTCAATAATAATAATGATTTTTTTTACTGTTTTATTGAAAGGTGGTTATCTCAAACAAACAAAAAACATTCAAATTTATTTAAATACATTTAATTACAGTGGAAAATTATTACGTAGAGACAACACAACTTCATTGTGTTGTGCGCGTTGGTTTTCCAAAGGAAGTGCATTCGTGAGATTCTGGAATTTGAGAGAGCCTGTTTTAAAATACCTGGAAGAAAACAATGAACTGACCAATGAGTGCTTCTCAAGAATGAAGATAGGCCTTGAGATTTAGCTTTTCTCACCGCATTTAATAAGGCATTTAAATAAATTTAAGATTACAAGGAAAAGATTTGTGTGTGTGTTCTTTTCCAATCCTGATTGATTATATATCTTCTTTGTGAATACGCTTTTTCTGTTTTTGTATCGACTTTGGTGAAAAATGGGAAATGGATGCACACCTAAAACAACCCGATTTTGTTAGCATCTTCGAGAACTAATCCTTATGTGAAACGTCTATAGATTGAATACTCAGTAAAAAAAAAACTGCCCAAAATTTAAAAAACCCCATTAAGAAAAATACTGACTGGTTTAAAATTTTTTAGAATTAAACTTTTCTGATAACCTTTTTAAAAATTTTTAAAACCCAAAACCCAACTTATTGACCTTTTTTCTTATTTTTTTTATATTATTTTTTTAAAATTTTAAAAACCCCAGATTTTAAAAAATTTTTAATTTTAAGTTTGGGAAAAAATTTTTGGGGGGAAAAAAAAACTTTTTGAAAGGGGGAAAAACTTTTTGTTAATTTTATGAAACCTTTTACATCAAAAAAAATTATGGTTTTTTTATTTTGATTTGGGGTTTTCTGAGATTTTATCGAACAATTTTTTTTCTAAATTACCCTTTTTTCTCTGGCCTCGACTAAAAATAATGTATTTATATGGGAAAATTTTACCGACTTTTTGGGAAATTTAACTTTTGCCGGGTTTTCACTCAACCTTTTCTATCGGGTAAATTCGGCGTTTTAATGTATAAGAATAAATTTCAGTTTTAAAAAAAAATAAAAAAAAACGCTTTTTTAGTTAATCGAAAAAAAATTAAAATTTAAAATAAGAAAAAAAATGATTAACGGCATTGTGGTTGTAAACTTGTGGGGTTTTTTTTCGGGTCGAGGGGTTTTTCGAATTGTGAAAAAAAAATCGCAGTCAGGATTTAGTCCTCTGTTTTATTTTTACTTTCTATGGGGAACCCTTCAAAAAAGAAAATATTAAGATGATACAGGATTGCAATCCATGTCCAGCCGTCTTTTTTTTTTCCAAATTTTTTCTGCTACCGCTCTCCTTTTCCCCCGGTTTTTGGGTTGGTCTCGTCGTTTTTAGGGCCTCCCTTTTTTTAGTGGGGCCCCCTTTCCAGATCTCGTGTACAGTAGCACACAAACTTCCTTTTTTCAAGGGAAATTTTGGGGTCGAAAGTTCCCCCCATTCTTGGGATCATGCTCCTTTTGATTTTTTCGATTTTTTGGGGAAAAAAACACAGTAAAAAAAAATTTTTGAATAAATAATTAGATTAATTTAAAAAAATTTAAACATTACTAACAAATACTTAACTAAATTTTACTTACTACATAGAATTATATTCAATCGGAAAAATCAAGGGTTTGGGGTCCGGACCCCAGGACCCCTTGTGTGAGCTACTGCTCATGTATATGGTTCAACCTGTTGCCAGGTGCAGGCAGTAGATCCTTACAGTGGTTAAAGCGTGTGGGGGGCTTTGTACAACATTTTTACAATAACTCTGCATTTCGGAATAGAACTAGTAAGGAATTATAACAACGACATTAATTTTCTCGTTCATCATTTTATTCTGATATTAAGAATTATTGTTTTACTTTTTAGTTCGATTCACTATAAAAGCGCGTGTTTTTTAGTTTTATTTAAACTATAATTTATTTTTCATTTTTAGTTCAATCTACAATAAGAGTATGGTTTTTTTTTAGTTTTTTAAACCATCATTTATTCATTGATGACTTTATCCTTGATTCTGATTTTTGGAGAAGCAATAATGTGGTAGCTGGAATTTTGGACTTGCTCTTCAAATTAGCTTACGTAAAGTGAATAGAGGTGAACAGTAGCGCACACAAAAAAATTTTCAAGAGGGGGTTCCAGGGTCGAAAGTCCACCATTCTGGTATCATGCTCCAATACGCCGCACAACATATTCTTTTGATTTTGTCGATTTTAGGAAACAAAAACAATACAAAATTAATTATGAGATAAATAATTAGCATTAATTAAAAACAAATGCATAATTAAATTTTACGTAATATATACATAGGATTATAACTAATCGGAAAAAAAAGTCAAGGGCTATGGGGGGTGTCCGGACCCCTAGGACACACCCCTTGTGTGCTCCACTGGAGGTCAACTTTGCGAAACGAAGCTTTCAATGGTATTTGAAAATCCTTTTTAGAACATGAATTTTAAGTTAATGCTTTCAAACTTCACACATCGATAGCACACAAACCAAAGTTAATTTTTATACAAACATTGTGAGGAAAGAATTGTATAAAATGATTCCACGAAAAAAGTTTATTAGATGGAAAAGACAAAAACTTTTTTAAAATCTGTAATTTTTAAGCAAATTTTTCAATCTATGCAGATAATATGTATAATAAGGTTTGACACCCGGAAAAAAAAGTTTCATGTGATTATTTTTTTAAGATGAAGATGAAGGGTGGGGCAAGACGAATGTCTGAATTTTTCCGTTTTCCGCTAATTTTCCGAACACTACTGACTCTCCTATGAGCCGTTCGTTAAACAATAGTATAGAGAAGCTGAAATCGCTATTTTTGTGTTAGTTGTGAAGATTTGATTGCTTACCGCTGCCCCGATATAACTTTTATGCATGTGTAAATAAGCTCTGCTACAGATACAGGCACGATATATCATTTCTCTTTAATATTTATGAGTAACGTAGTTTAACCCTCCAAGCGGTCTGCACGTAAAATTCCGCCATTCCAGAGATGCTTTTTCTGCCTTCAAGTAAGATTCCCAAAAGCGGCCCAGCCTCATTCTTAAAAATACGGCTCAACAGCTTTTGAGAACCCCACCTGAAAGCAAAAAAATATGTGCGGTGCATTTTTGAAGCATCTCCAGAATGGGAAGACTTTAAGTGCAATCCGCTTAGAGGGTTAATACTACATATTACCACAAATAAATGTCAATTAATCGCCTGTAATGTAGGATTGCGTCTCACAATCCTTTTGTGTTTAACGAACATGGCTTTGCTGTTTCAAAAGCTACTGACCATCATGTTGTTGGCGATGAAACAGAGAATAATAGTGCTAATCTTCAGACCCTGGTAGTAGAAAACCAACAAATGCTGATTACGATGCACCAAAGAAGCCTGTTAGTGTTTTTTTTTCAAACCATTGCCTACAGTAACACAATGTGAAAAGAAAAAAGTGAGCTCAAGCATTCTTATAAGCACACCCATCAAAGAAATGTTAGAACTAAGGGAAAAGCAAAAAGAAGAATAGAAAAACTTAAAAAAAATAGAAAAGAGAAGCTCGTGAAGCTAAAAAGGGAGTAAAAAAAAAAAAACTCAGACTAAGTTCCCGTAGGCCTAAATCCATAAATTCCAGGCCAAACAATCCAGTTGTATCAACTTCAAAGGATGGTGTTATAAGATGTTCTGCTAGTGAAGAGGAATATTATACCCTCCAACAGAAGAATGGATCCAGTGCTGTAAATGCAAAGAGTGGTGGCAAGAGAATGTTCCAATTATGAAAATGGCATTTTTATTTGTGACTATTGTTAGCTACATAACTATAAACACTCCAACATTACGTTGCAATGCTTTACGCTTAGTTTGATGCCTTGTAAAATGTAAAAACACAGTTATCATTTGTTAAACCATGTAACATATTCAAAAGATAAAGTCTGTTCAACATTTCTCAGTGTTGTCATCTTTCCCCAGTACTGGGACAAGATGACAATTTGTTAAGGTTCTAAAAAAACAAAATTATCCTTTTTTTTTTATTTGAAAAATTAAATGGTAATGTATTTAATACTACAAAGGACCTCTAACACTTGTAAAAATATTTTTATCCTTAAAAATAAATTAATAAACAACAAAAACTGTTAACAGTCATTTTGCCCTGGTCTCCCCCACTTTTTAAAAAATTGTAAAAAAAAAAAATTTTTGGTATTCATTT
>BMAV01015928.1:0-12718 GCA_019973955.1 Trichonephila inaurata madagascariensis
GTTGTTATCCTTAGTTTTAACATCTTGGCAAGGAAAATTTTTGCTGATTTAATAGAATGGTGAGAGAGAGTCTAAATCAATCAGTCTTGTCAAGGCCAGCTTTTCCCTTTCACCGTTTTCTTACTACCATCTGGCTGTGTTTTCCTTACATGTTTGTTTATCTAAGAGCATGTTACAAAAGCAGCCTTTTTCTTTCTCGGATCATTATTTTAAGACTCGAGGCAAAAAAAAAAATAAATAAATAAAAATAAAAAAATTTTTTTTAAAAAAACTTACAAAAAATAGTATTCTAAGAAACCTACTTCTTAGTATAATTAGGGATTCTCTTCACTTGGAGTAAGATGTTATCGCTTCATCTGAGGAGGAGGTGTGGCTCAATTCAAAGGCATATTGTCTTCCCACCCCCTCCTCCTCATGAAAGATGTTTTTTATTTATTGCTTCCCAAAATCCAGTGATAATGCAGTCTCTTTTTGAAAAAAACATCTAATCAAATTCTGGTGGATGAAGCTTAGAGTATTTTGTGCTAGTGTAATTACTATTACTCTAATTCTAAGTATACCGTGTGTAGAAGATGATACCTTGTATAATATGCAAACTTCTGTTATACAAGTAATAATAATAACTTAAAAATTTAGCGTCTATTAAAGAGTTTGGGATCTGCTGGCTTTCAATTATGAATTATATTAAAATTTTGTTCACACACTCACACCAATATATACACTGGTGTGCAAAACTTAAACAACAATGTAAATTTTAAGCAGATAACCATGGAATTGTGGAAAAGGGGTTATTGTGATCTGTGCAATGAACACGCAATTCAGTAGAAAGGAGATGCGTATGTAAACATCACGAACAAAATATCATAGGGGACGTGAGCACCCAAAACGCTTGTGGTCGGCACGCGCAGCTCAAGACTACAATAAAAGGAAGAACAAGGGCGCAATTAAAGTTATTCGCTGCAAGTGCAAATGAGTTCTTTCGTGAAATATGGCACAAAAAAAAATAACCTAGATGACTTCACATGTGAAAGAATAATCGGAAAGCTGGAGAAGAGACGTAGTTTGACCAGTGTAGCTGAAGAGTTCGGAATCAACAAAAGTATCGTTTCGCGCTCTTTGAGAGCCTTCCAAACCATAGATACAGCTACTAGAAAGGCTGCTGTTGGCCGCTCTAGAAAAACAACTGCAGTGGATGACCGATATATCATCCTGCAGGCAATAAAAGCCCGATACCAGTCAGTACGGGCCATTACTCAGCCGCTATGTGCAGCAACAGGGTCACAAGTCCCTCGGTTTACTATGGCCAGACGCCTTCACAAAGGTGGCCTATTCGCTCGCCGTTCTGAACCCTGCATCCTTTTGAAAGTTGGCTATCGACGGCACCGTTTAGAATTGTGTAAGGAGCACAAAAACTGGACATCTCATCAATGGAGTCATGTCCTCTTTACGGATGAGAATTGTTTCATTGCTACAAGCTATTATCAACACAGGTTGATTTGGAGAGTGGGACACGGTTTCATCCCAGTAACATCACGGGAAGAGACCATTACAGTAGTCCTGGAGTTGTTGTCTGGAGAGGCATCGTGCTGAACCAGTGGACTGAGCTCCATCTTTTCTACCGAGGTTCTGTAACCGGAGATAGCTATTGTAAAAAGGTGGTCCTTCCCCATGTGCGTCTGTTCCGAGGTGCTATTGGACAGGACTTCGTTTTCATGGATGATAATGCATGGCCACACCAGACTGATGATGTTCAGTAGATACTGGAAAGTGAAGATATCACTCTAATTCATTGGCCAGCGTTCTCCCCTGATTTAAATCCCATAAAACATGTGTGGGATGCTTTGGGGAGACGCCTTGCGGCACGATTACATCCTACGGGGAACACCCAACAAATGAAACAGATGCTGATTGAGGATTGGGCCTGTTTACCTCAAAAATAGTTTGCTGAGTATGGAGAGATGATATGAAGCAACCATTGCAGTAAGAAGAGGGCGTATTCCAAACTAAGGAACATCTGCTTGTTGTTCTTCCTCTTGGACATACAATTATGTGTAACGATACTATAAGTTCAATCAAGCTTTTTTATTTGATTCCATACTACTATGCTTTCATCATCATTTGAGTACAGAAGGCTGTCTCTCATTTCTGAATTTCATGTCTCTCAAATTTCCCGTGGAAATATGGAAAAAAAAACCTGCTGCTGTAAGTTTTGTGCTCGGTGTGTATATATATACAAATAGATAGGTATTAAAAAGTTATAAAAAATCAGATCGATTCAAAAGTAATTTTCTTTGAATGAAGATCTATCATTATCTCATCCACTTCTTACTTCAAATTCAATCCATCATCCTTTTCCCTTCACTAAGCGCTATTTAAAAATCGTATTTTGTGCATGCAGTGAAATATTAATAAGCATCAAGTTTCACTACTTAAGATACAATAGAAGGCTTTTATTGTGAACTTTTCTTTATTCAACATTATTTCTACCATTATTTTATGCATTCTTGTTTTTCTTTCAAGACTTAGGGAAACATTTTCTCCATTTTAAAACTGGTGATCGTCTTATTTAATTATAGCTTTCTCTGCAATTTTTATACAGAATGTCAAAATAGAAGGTATGCCGCATGCAATTACTTAAACGGGAAACTTTTAGGGGGAAAAAACTGTCAAACGTATGAATTTGCACCAATGGTAAAACATTCATTTTTATTCTTATTACTTATTTAAGTTTATTATGTCGTGTAAAAATATGTTACTGCGTTTTTTATGTTACTCGGTAAGTATAATTTTTTACAATAAAGTAAATTTGAACAAATGAAAAAAAATCCTTGAAAAAACTACACATCGATCCAAATTGAATTGACACACTTATCCATAAAAAAACTGCACATTGTTACGTATTTTCCTTATGATTTTTATTTATTTTACGTCTAAACAAACTAAAAAATATATATATAAATACTTATTTGCTAATATTTATTCTCAGCAACCTTATGGTCTTGTAAAGGTTAACCTCCTTTTATGTCATTTTAGCAAAAACGGTACTGCAAATAAATTGAACAATTATATATTAGCAATATTACAATGAAAAACTCAATTGAGAAAAAATCTATTTGACATTAATTTTAAGTTAAAAATTTTGAGAGTTGCTTTGTTAGAGCGTAAAAAAATAGCGGTATAAATGGTGCAAAGTGTTTTCATTGGTATATACGAGGGGTGGCGAATCTTTATGGATCAACGTGTTATTTTTCTAAAGAAGTGTTTAATGAGGTAAAGACGTGCCGTCAAATAATTTTGACTGGTGATTATTGGGAAAATAATAAAACAACTAAATACTAACAACTCAAAACTCATTATTTATTACGAAAAAATATCTTTTGCACTGTACAGTAGTTAATGTTTTAGTTATACGTGTAATTCACATTAAAGTAACATTAGTGTGACTCTTGTTACTGCAGATTGTGTGGATGACAAATAACTTATATTAGAATTGTAAGATGTTACTTTTAGCAGAATGCATACTGAGTTGGAATCATCTGCCAAATGGTTTCTAAGTAATTAATCATTTTTGCTGTGGTTCACTTTTTTCACAAGAGGATTTGTAATTTGCTTCAAAATGCCATTTTACATACGATGTGTTCTGCATACCACTGTTCCAGAATATAAAACACACACCGCTTTTTCTCCTTTACTAATAATGCCATATTTCTAGATTTACCAAGTTTGAAATTCTCTGTTACACTTACTATCCTGCACTTTTTGTTCTTTTGCTGAACTAGCCATGTTAAATAACAGATAAAAATCGTAAGTATTGCACAAATAAATTTTAAGATATAGTTGTGTCAATGATATCGACTATGCTATGCGTAGACAAACTTAACATCATAAGCAATTGTAGTCCACGACGTAACTAAGGCAATATAATAACAAACAAGTGTGCTCCTCGCGACTGATCACTCGACCATTTTGATCGCTGGCGTGCCCAAAATATTGTGCCGCGTGCCATTAATGGCACGCGTGCGACTGATTCGCCATCCCTGGTATATACCTACGCTTTCTTTTTCATATATATATATATATATTTCCTTTTGACAAAAATATTTTAAATGAACTTGTCTCTCAGATTGCTTGGTTATTTTGTGAAAATCATGAAAAAATGGGATATATATATATAGGCAGAGTTTGTGCACAATAGCCCTCTACATGGATTTTTAGTGACAACAAGGCTCAAATCCATGACTCGACAGAAAGAACATGGACCACCAGTTCGTGACCATGACCATTCGGCTTCCGGAGCCAATAAGCATGTTTAGAAGTTCAATGAATTCGCGTGAGATACAATTAATACGTAGTAATGTGTGTTCGTAAAAGTGCTTTATTTTGTATTTTCTTTCTTATTACAAGAGATAAATCTTGTTTGCCATACAAGTAGTAAGTGTTGAGTAAACTGAAAAAGTAAAAACAATCTAAAATTATTCTTAGTTCGAATTCTTTAAAAGCGGAAAAATATTTTCATTTCAATATGTGATACTCAAACAGTTTATTTTCCTATATCATGGCTGACACAGCTGGTTTTTATACCTATGTAAAAGTTTTGAGAACTAACCAGAGCTTGAGTTAGGACAGTAGCATAATGTAGGTGGAGAAAAAAGTAATTTTCTCCTGTGTATATTGAGATTCTCTTGAATGTTTCTATCAGCAGGCAATCAATCAGCTGTGATTGATTATCCCAGCTCAGTTTATCGCCCCCGTGGTTTTTGTGTTTCCCATTTCATCCGAAGAAATTAGTAATCACAACTTTATTACGATTTATGAAACATAATTTCTGATGCCCAGAGGCTGAAAGTATAGGAGAAAAAAACATATGTTAATGTCAAACAGAGTCATTAAATTATTTTTATTTAATCGATTTGTGTTGTTGTTGAAATATTGTAAATTAGACTTCGAAAAATTGCTTACATTTCGATAGGGAAAAATACAAATCAATTTGTTTTCTTGAGAAGAAAAATATGATGTTATCGACTTGTGTAAGTGATGTAAGTGATTGTTATAAAAATTAAATGAAGTCTGCTTTTTAGATAAATATTGAAAATAATTACAGTCAAATATTCGTGACGTTTTTTATAGGCATGCTAGCAGGTATTCTTTTATCCTTCTCGTAAATAGCATTTAAAATTTTTCTTTTTCTTATATAGATGTAATGAAACAATAATATTTATTTATAAATCTCACAATCATTAAAATTTGTACTTGTGTTAGTTTTTGTTCAACGAAGACGTTTTGGAGGTTTCATTTCTTATTGAACAAAATTGTATACTTAACGATATGATGATCTCTATTTCAAGAGTTTGTTCCTAGTTTCTCTCATTACTTTTTTAAAACAAAAAATGTTTAAATTGTGATAATTTTTTGATCACTTACTTCTAAAAAAAGCTCAATACAAATCTGATATTTTAGAATAATGTTACGATACTAATAATTAATTTTGAATGGGTGATTATTTTTCCTTAATTGTTCTAACAAACAAGAGAGAGAGAGAATTCTTTTTTGTTTAATCTTGTATGAAATTTCTTCAATAAAAATTAATTTTTAAAATGCACAGGACTATAAAATTAATAATTTTCAAAGGAAGCCGAAAAGGTTCTATACTTTGCATCTGAGTGAAATAAATTGATTAAAGATTGTGTGAGTGAGTAAGGGTTTATGAAAGGCGCAATATAAAGAAAAACGAGACTGAAGGTTGGGAAATGCTTATTTATTTCATAAAAGCAATCTCTTCTTTGAATAGTACTTTAATTTCATTATATTCACACAAACGGAGAGAGAAATTAGCGTACATTAACTGTAAATATCTTATTGTGCATCATCTCTTATAAATTTTGATTTACTGTATTAAAAATTTATTTCAACTGCCATAAGCAAACTTAGTTGAATAATATTTAACATCAAAACTAAAAGTGAAGAGCTATTTATTAATCAGGAAGAATAATAATGTTGAGAAACTATGCCGATTTTTGAAAAATCATTTTTAATTTTTCAATCCATGCCCTCCAAATAAATAATAAAATTCTTAAATATGTTCATTTTTGCAAATTATATTGTTTACGTTAGAATCTGTATCTTGAAATTTTGTGCACTTATAATATGAAGTTTGGAATCTCTAAATTTTTCGTAATTCTTAATTTTACTGCTTTACTTTTTTGTTGCCAAAAAAAATTTTAGTTAGTGCTGAAAAGATTTTGTCATGAAACAAAATAAGCTTTGTAGAGTTTTACTCTCTGAAATTTTTCACGCAGAACTTGCTTAAGATGAAATTTCACCCGCAGCATACTGAAAGAGTTAAATATAGCAATCAACTTCAATGTTTCCTTTGACAAGTCTTGATGTTTGATATGCAAGCATTTCTTTCAAACGCTGTTCCTTTCTAAATAAACAAAAATAAAGTACCGTTATATGATCCAAGGGAAGAGAAATATACTTAAAAAATTAAGCAAAAACATACTCTGCCACACTAAGAAGTTGTTAAACTATCAACCTAAGATTTACGTTTCATGTAGTTCCTTAGATTTGCGTGTAAATTCCAAGAATAATTTCGTATATGTTATTAAGTAAACTGAAGTGATCACCAGTTCTACCTTTTATGCATATAATTTTTTGCTTTGATTTTACTTGTATTGCCATGTAATAAGAATGATAATTATTCAAACCGAAAAATTTTGAAAAATTGTGCGTGGGGATATCTTATTTTTATCTCTTTAGAAGAGTCCCATATTTTTATTATACTTACGTTCAGAAACTATTTACAGTCCACTGCGTTATTTACATATTTTTTAAACAGCCTTGAGGTACCCACATAAATATTTTTTTTAACTCCAAACTAATCATTTCAGATTTCCTCGAAAGCGAATTGATTTAAGCACGAACTTGAAATTTAAATTCATCAATAATCCAGAACTAATTGAAATGTCATTTTTGTTTTGTCTATGTACTGTTATTACTTTTTTCAAGCTCTAAATTAAAGGGAAACACCCAGCCAATCGTTTTTGATTAGCGTTACATTTTTTTCAAAACTTTATGGTTGTCGGATCATGGTATAATATGATTAAAGTTGTATCTGAACCGTTTCCAATTTGAAAAGACGTGATAAAAAATCGTGCGTTGTCAGAATGGAGTATTTTCATTATTTTGATGACTGTGTCTGTAGAAAATCTAAAATCTGAATGAAATTTCTTTAATTCTCTCTCTAGGTTTCTAACGAGAAACCACTTTACTTGGAACAAAATAATTCATAATGATTTCATTTTTTGTTCTTGCTCTTGAAAATCATAAAAAGAAGTAAGAATTGGTTTAAGTAAATTTTTCAAGTCATTGACGAATGTTATATATTTCCGTTATTGTTATCGTATGTATAACGCGAAAGCAATAAAGGTTAAATATTTAATTTAAACGTAACTGGAATGTTATATTTAATGAATTTGTTTGTATAGTGTAAAAAGAAAGCATTTTTTTTTTTGAAAAAAATGATTTGATAAAATAAAAATCTCGTGCTTTAATATATTTACCTCCTTTTTGGTTTTCAATTTTAGTAGTTATTTTTATTTCGATAGCGAATTTTCAAAGTTCATGGTTTTTCTTTACTAACATTTTTTGAATTAATATATTTAGATTCAATCATTATGTTGATTTAAATCAGTAGCTACTTAGCTGTGGAATGGCTAACCCTAAGTATATGTGAATTCCTTCTAACAAGTACGCAAGTATCTCAAGAAAAAACAATACTTAGTATCAATAAGCAACAAGAAATAATAAAAACCGAATCCCTAATGCAACAATATATCAAAACAAATATGTGCATGTAATTAACGAATATTCTGTCTTAGGGTACATTTGATCTTCGTTATCAGCCAAAGTGCTCGACAACAAAAAAATTTGTAAAATATTTATTTAGAATATTTATTTTATTTTATTTATTTATTTATTGTTCTTTTTTTTCATTTTTATTATTTCGCTCAAAATATATTTTTAGATACTCTGTGTTATAGCTTTATATATAAATACTACACTTAATCCAAAATATCTGCTCACATGCAAATACTTGCAAAAACAATGTAAGTCTTAAAA
The DNA here is from genome assembly GCA_019973955.1 of Trichonephila inaurata madagascariensis. Lineage (NCBI taxonomy): Eukaryota > Metazoa > Arthropoda > Arachnida > Araneae > Nephilidae > Trichonephila > Trichonephila inaurata. The sequence goes on from BMAV01015928.1 coordinate 8,122, forward strand.
ATTACAGGCATCACCACAAAATGTAATCATTTTAAAATTGTAATTGAAAATTAAATAAAAATTTTAATTTAAATAAGCATAAATGTATGTTTCAGAAATTGTTTAAAATATCTTAAATATGTAAAAATCGACTTTTAAGCCTGAATTTAAAAATAGCTCATCTAAATTTAATATACACGAAGAAAGAGACAGAAATGCAATTTGAAATGAGTTTAAATTTCTAATTCATTCTAAAACATAGCTTATATATAAAGTTTTTCTTCTCATTAATTCATTTAAATTGAATTTACAGCTTTTAAAGGTAATCATATGCTTTTTACAATTATATAAATCAGTTTGTTCTTTTTAACTCCATATTTCAATTATTAATGCATTTAAAGTTCAAATTTTCCTGTTACTGTTTGATCAAAAATGTACTTAAATGACAGCACTTCAGTTTTAAAGTTTAATCAATTTAGTTAATTTTAATTTATCTTTTTAGAGTTTAATGTGTATCAAAATAGCAGTACAAAATGATTACAAATTTATACAAAAGCTATTTATGTTCTAATATAATTTTATCCTCAACTTTCTTTTCTACTCTTCATTTAAAAAAATCTAACCTGTAATCAAACGTTTTTGTTACGCATTGAAATAATAAATCATTTTTTTCATCAATCAAAATCCTGCAAGTTCTTTTCTTCAGTTCATATTGTTTTGAATGTGAAATATTTTGTTTTCATACCTTTTATAAAATGCATGAACTTTTTAAATGACTGTTTATATTTCTCTTTTGTAGCTCGCATTTTTGTCATTGCATATATAGCTCTTTTTTTCTAAACAGAGTAATTTTAATCAAATTTTAATTTAATTTATGCTTAATCCCAAATTTTGTATACTATGCACCAATGCAGTTGGTCAATAGATTACGGGAACTGCGATTGTTTTGAAGGATTGTTGATATAATTACGTGCAAAATGCTTCGTTAAATTCTTGTATTTTCACTACCTGTTTACTTGGCTGAAAATGTGTACTCTTTATTTGTGTTTTGATTAAACGTATTTGATAATTAACTCTAATTGTGTATAATGATGTAGTGTATTAAAAGTAAAAGGTACAAAAACTTGCGTTAAGATTTCTTAACTCAAAAAATAAGCAAAAGAAAGCAAAGAGAATAAGCGCTTTAAGTTAATTATGTTTACAAACGTCAGGCCAATTTCATGCCATTTTTTTATTCGTACTGTCCAAAAGCATTAAACCTTAATTTAAGGAAAGTGTCGGAACAAAATAATTAGACTGTTTCGAAACGCTTCGTTATCTCGTATGTATATTTGAGACGTTTTAGTGCCAGTAGCCAGTAGATAACCCCACACTCTTGAAAGCCACTTTTCACCTCCTTTAAACAAATAGCAAAAGAAAAGTGAGGGAAAAAGGAGCAGATGCATAGAATGAAAGAAAGCTTTTTCTTTTTTCTGAAACCTTTATACTTGATGTATAGATGTGAAATATGAATCACTGCGTTGTCTTGCATTCGAAGTTTTTTATGTTCGAATGTGATGTCCTTTAGAACATTTTTGATAAAGTTTCTATTCAATAGTAAAGGACGAATATTTGATAGCAAGCGTGTGTATGAAAGGAGGAATCGGGTTTAAGCACGAAGGAAGTTTTAAATTTAAAACCTGTCGATTTCTTTCTTTTTCTTTTTTTTACAATAACATAAACATTGAATACAACATTAAGTTATACTGGAAAAGCTCTCCCAGTTCGTATTTATTTAAGTGACGCAGCTTAGAAAATATTTATCTTTATCAAGCGAATTGTTTATGAGATACTGTAGAATCTTCTTTAAAATTTTATTGCAAACTCGCCACAATATATTACAACAATCACTAAACAACAGGAAAACTTTCTATGGAAAACGACTTAAATTTAATGGATTCTATATCAATTTAATACAGGTCTTAAACACATTGTTTTGGTTGTTTTATGTGTTTCTTTAAGTTCCATAGATTCACTTCTCTTTTGAAATTGGTCATCTGACCTTGACATACTAGTCTTTTGGTGCATCAACATTTAAAGTCGTCTTCTATAAAAAAAAGCCACAGAACAAAAGAATAAATAAAGATTGAAAGATAGTTATCCCTCATTAGAAAAGTTTTTGTAATTGTAGAAGATTTTATCGAAATAATCCTAAAGTAGGAAAAAACAGAATACACGAGGAAAAAGCATGCAATTGCATAAACGCGATGTTTCATGGTTTTGTAAGGATTCTTTTAATTATGGTAAAGGGAAGTACAGATTCGGATTTTGTGTGTGTGGTATTTGATTTAAAGAAAACATGCATTAAAGAAAATAGTAGCACAATTGTCTGTGTAACACTGATGGCTTATGACCTTCTATCGTCAAGTTTACCTTGAATATATGTTATTTAGAAGACAAAGATTTGTAATATTTTATTAGTATTTGTTATTAACTTTCAATTCAAGGACAACACAGAAAAGCGTAGAGACAGAATTCATTCACTTTTCTCAACGATCATGAGCAATCTGAACGAACTTAAGCTTTTCAGCTCGAGTATTTAAAGATATTTCGTAATTTCGTAAGCGAATGGAGAACTATTTTAACGCAAATGTGTAACAATAGGTTTACTTATTAAAAATGTTACGTGATTATAGGCAAGCTCTTATTCTTCGTAATTATATTTTTTGTAAACAAATGACTAGCGTATATTGACATACTTGAAATCGAATTGGCGAAATTTGGATTGTATTTCTTGCAGCATTTGTCTTCGAAATATAATTCTCCAAATGGTAAGTGCTTACAACTGTATTTTTTTTAATGTGTGCTCTCTTAAAGGTACCTCATTCACGAAAATTCATTTCAGATATTTGACCTCTTTTTAATAAAATTTTATGAATTTGGGAATTGTTTTTATTAAGTTCACTCAGAAAAAAATTCACCTGCTTGATTTTATAAATGTATTATTATATATACCATAAATTTGAATCGTTTTTATACGATGTATCATAATTGATTTTCTCATTATCATATATAAATATATTACAAACATTTGAATCTACAATAAACCGTTATATACGTGCTCTTTTTCTTCTTTTATTATGTATGATTGTCTACATGAAATTTGTCCAAACAGTTGCTCTAAAAATTAAATTCAACACTGTTTAGGAAGAGGCATGTATTTGTTTACCTTTGTTAAAGTTCTAAAATAAAAACTGCACGTGAAATTTTCGTTTTAGGATCTCTTTCAGTTTCTTAGACAGCAGTTTTTCTTTTTAAGTCCCAGTAATAAATGTTTAAATGCATTCATTCGAAACTATTTTTAATATTAAATAAATAAATAAATAAAATAAAAATGTTATGTAACTTTTTTTGAAAAATAAAAATTGTGCCTCTTGAGTCCTTATGCAAAAGGATTAATAATGAATCGTTTAAATGTTTCTCTTCATATTTGTTATTATTACTTTAAAAAAAAAAAGAAAAAGAAAATAAGCTGCCAAAGATGCTTTCTCATAAATGAGAAACAAAGCTTTAAATGACTCAGTATTGCTGAACATCGTTGGCAAGTGCAAACTATTGCATTTAAAACGTGACCTGAATATTAAACAGAATTAAGAAGTTTTCATATGATGAAATAAGAAGTTTGCTTAGAACTAGCTTAGTAACATACAACATATGGATTTCATTTTGCCCTTGCATAATTTTAGCAATCGACGACGCAAAGTAATTATTGTACTCAGATTGCGCTTACAACGAAACTAATAATATTTTGTCTTCAGTACAACACAGTTCAGTAAAGAGATTAGTTGTAAGGCTTTGATTAATAATATAACAAGTACATTAAATTTTATTTTTAGAGTAAAGTTTGTGTGTGTGTTTTAATAATCCTTATATATTTAATTTCCTTAGTTTTTTTTAGATATATAATCTATTTCGCATAAACAATAAATAAGAAATTTCTTTTGATTTCCCTAGCTTTTAAAATTACAGTATATTGCAAAATATAATTATCTGATAATATTTCTCAAAAATATCAGTATCAACTTTAAGATGATGCAGGTATTCTTCTAAATGAGCCTCTTAAAAGATAAACAAGAAAATTTCCCCTTTTTTTTTTTTTTTCCTGATTAAAATTGCAAGCATTGAATACTGTGATAAAAATAAGGTTAGACAAAGGTAACTCAGAGCAAAATAAAGTTATCAGTCTTCTTTTTGTCTGAGATGATAATGAATTAAAATGCCTTTCGTTGATTTCCACGTAGGTTATTGTATTGTGACTTGTCTCTTTTCGATTGAAAACTGGTGATTTTTTATGACTGAAATGATTTAGAAGTCCAATTATCTCAGAGTCATAGTAGAAGGTCTCGTTGCCTGAAATACTTTATTTCGATTCTTTTCTCTACGTATCTAAATTATCATATTTCCAACAATGCATAGTATATATATATATATATATATATATATAATATACGTAAGAAAATATAAGTTCCTATGAGAGAGAGGGCAAAAGATTCATTATATATATATATATATATATAGCTTTAGAAATCATAATAGGTCTCCAGTTTAGTCCAAAGACTTTTTTGTATCTACATTTGTT
>BMAV01015928.1:27743-77899 GCA_019973955.1 Trichonephila inaurata madagascariensis
TATAATAATGTGTCTCGTTCTGATTAACCTTATTTGTCAATATTTTGGTCTTTAAAAACATAGACTATCCCATGTATTACATTTGATTTACGTTTGCAACGAGGGTATTGGCACATTGGAGGTATTGGTGTAATGGACCTCTTAATTGAAATTAAATGAAGTCCGTTTTTATAAATATATATATTTTTTAACGATTTTTATCATTTATGCAATCACAACAAAGAGTCTAACCACTTTGATGAGATTTCCAGAGATGTTTTCAGATCTCATTTGGGACAAGGCAAGAAAGTGGTATGATTCTACAGAAAGCCAGCAGAGTACTTTGAAGCAACCTGGTAGGTTTTGTTGATTTACAAAAATACAGCTTTCTCTTTCATCTTTTATTGCATCATTTGATAGTATCTCGTGCTCTTCAGTTGTCTTATTATAACTTTAGTAGCCTAGTGGTCATGGTTATAACTCGAGGCTGGAGTGTCGCGGGTTCGAGTTCCGGCACCACAGAAGACCTGCCGTATAGAAGGAGCCGATGCATGTTCAATTTGTCGAGGCTCAACGTCCTCTCATTGGTGCGATGGTTAGGAGAGGGGGTGTCTCATCTCAGCTGTCGTCTTCGTCACTTAGCCGAGGTTCAAAATTACGAGGTTCGTCGTCTACAGCCCTCGTGGTTGCTCTAAAGTGTGACGTAAATATAAATCTCTCTCAGTTCTCTGAAAGAATAAAGAGAGAAGTATTGGTTAAATTATAGAATTCAAGAATGAAAAACATGTTTCTGGAGTCTTAATGCTAATTACTATGTACAAATTATTTTGAAGAATTATTGAACAAAAGTAAGTAACTTCGTTTCGTAATTCGAAAGTATTTTTTTATTAAATATTTGATACATGCATTTTTCTGTACATGGCTAAATAATTAAGATAAATATGTCTACTTAAAATAAGTTTATGATTTTGGTTATCTATTATATAAAATTCATTTTATCAATTTATGCAACCAAACTCAAATAGTTTTAAATTTCTTTTCTTATGAGATGTAAAATATTTCATATATGATCTATATTGAAGTAATTTTAAAAATATATAAAAAAAAAATAAGTATGTAAATAACCATGTAAATAATTATAAAATTTTAATAATTAATTTACATTATAATCTGTGATGTTTTTTCCAAAGATTAAATCAAAGTGAATTTTAAATTCAGAATAAATTAAAAAATAGGCCGTGGGATTTTTCATTCAATTTAATTTTTAATAAATGTAAATAAAATGCTTCACAGGTATTTTTAGAATTAAGTATTTGTGTAGATGATTAGTACAGAAATAGGAGTAGAAGATCAGTGAGTCTGAAAATTGAATAAATAATGATAATACTATTTGTTGAAATGCAAACTTAATTAATTAAAGGTTATGTTTAATAAATTGGAAAAGCGTAAATTGAATGTGGAGAAAAATAAAAGGTTAATATAATATTAGACACTATATAAATATAATCTCAGTGTATATTGTTCCCAATATAAATATTTTAAATTCCAAAACTGTGAAACTTAAGAATAATTAACCATTTTACATTTTTCTCTCTCAAAAGCTTTTAAACTAAACAAGATAGTTCTTTCCTCAATTACTTCGTCAGTGACTGAAAAGGATGAAACGAAATGGAAAAATTACGGAAAATGGAAGCAAAATTCATAAATACACGTTCCAATTAACAGACTATAGAACTGTTTTAGAAGCCTAATAAATGAACTTCTTTTCATTCACACCGTTTGTTAAATTTTTATTCCGAACAGCGCCTGGCATTTCTCCAGATAATTGTTTAGTAAAAGTTTTGAAGGTAAAGTAAACATTTACTGCGTTTCTGTTTTTTTCCAAATAAAACCTTAGCGCACAGAAACATATCCTCTGCACGCACGTAATCCTAAATGAGTAAAAATTTTCACGCTAATGCGTTTGGGTACACAATTGGGGTAAATGTGTTTGGAAATTTGTTCAAGTAAGCAAATTGGATAATGAACGATCAGGTCAAGAGGTACATCTTTTTCTATTCTTCATCGCAAGCGGAAACTCATTAAGTTGGCTTCGGTGTGTGCGCCTAGGGGGGTGGATCTGAAGGGGAAGCAAAAGCAGTGCGGTTTTGCATATTAAACATTGATTAATGCCCCCTTTATCGGAGGCGTCTAGTAATTAAGCAATATACGAGCCTAATTAAAGCCTCGTTAACGCTGCTCGCCCTTTTGTCTCGACCATTTATCTGTCCAGGCGTTCCTTTTCGTTATGGGGAGGGTGGGTAGAAAGAAGAGGGTTGAGTCTTATTGATTCAGCAAAGCTGAAGGGATGGGCTGGTTCACTTTCCTTCTGAAATATATTTATTTCCTTTTCTAGGAGATGGGAAGACGGGATTGCAAACATACAGAGAGAGAGAGAGTCGCATTTAAAGAAAAGAATTAGGATCTGTTTGTAATTAAAATGAATGTCGTTGTTTATTGCTGGTCGTTATGAGAGTGATTTCGTGTCGGGAAGCAATATGCAAATGGCTTTTGCTGTAATGGTCTCTCGTAATGGTCGCCGGGTCGAATATAATATTTAAATTTTATTTCATTGCACGAAAACTGATCAACATCAGGAGAATGTGAGAGGCCTTTGTCATTCTCGAATGGATTCTTGATGTTTCTTTCATGATATATGGCAGGCAGTCGCGTTAATTAGAAGGTAGAACGTTCGATTTTGTAATCCGTCGTCGATCAGTATTGGTTATAGATAAAGTTAGGATGGTTGTGGTTGTTTACTGAAGGCAATTAGCAGTTAGAATTTCGTGACAATGATTTATTTAAACTCACATGTGTTATTATCCGCTAGATTGAAAATTTAAGTGTTGATACTGTTTTAGGAATTATTGTAATTTAAAGAATTAACGTGAAGCTGGTGCAAATGCTGTACTCTAAACAAATAATTAGGGAAATAATGTAGTTGCATAGAAAGGAATTATTATAGTAAGGTCAATTACTGATAAGTAGCTTTGTTGCTTGAAAGATACTTGATTTATTTCACAAATTTCTGCAGATATGGAAGCTATTTAAAGTAAATATTTAAAAACAAAAAAAAAAAAAAAAAAAAAAAAAAAATGCAGCCCTAATACGTGGAATATCACCTATACATAAAACAATGTCAAGTATTGATATTTGAAATCTGAAATAGCAATACCAAGGAAAAAATTTTACATTTAGTAGTTAAACATTTTCCTATACAGATATGGAAATGAAATTTCTTTTAACATTCTAACAAACTTTATATAGACCAGATTATTCAGTAAAAATGAGCTCCAATTTGAACAACTCTTACCTTACAGCGACCCATAGATAACATATAGCCCATAGGGATCAGGACAACGCTATGTTAACATATTATAACGTGTCGCCCATCCGGTATAGTGGTTATCGACGTTGACTGCGGTGCCATAGGGACTGAGTGCGAATCCCGGAGAAGACATGGATATTTGTAAATGTATAGTGCCTTTGCGGCATGGGGGTACTCTAAATACCCGCCGAGCCGCAAGTCCTCTCGTGTGGTTGGTGGAAGGGAAAGAGAGGTGGGAAGCCCCTGACCACTCCCTGGGTGTTTTCCCTCAAAATTGGGTTGGAACTGAGCAAAACTGTATTGGCACCTTAATGGTGCTAAGGCTAACGACAGGCGTAAAAATCTAGCCCCTAGCCGCAATGAATTTCATGAACCTTGATCTGCTGTTACTGTCGAGCATGAGGCATAAGTAACAACAACATAATATAACTATTGATTCTGAAGAAAGACTATGGGGCGTGATTCTAGCTATTTAATCCCATATGTAACTTTAAATAATAGAATATTAAAGTAAACTAAACCAAACTCAGTGGCGCAACAGCCCACAAGAGCAAAATCATACTGTGCCCATCCCAGTATTCGTAACCTTGGGCTCTGAGGTGTAAGAGCAGAAGTTACTGTCTTAAATAATTCAATTATTTTTGTCAAAGGTTTTTTTGATTTTATTATTTCTATTGAATTTCTAGAGCTTGGCACTGGAAAAATTGAAAATTTGCTACATTCTTATATTCAAAGAAACAATTTATATATACAGTCGGACCTCTATATGACGAAGTCACTAAATCCCGCAAAAAAGTTCGTTAGATGGAAAATTCGTTATATAGAGGTTCATCTTTTAATATACTTTATATAAACTACATGAAACAAATTTTAAATTCATAAACACTATATATTAAAAAAAGTAATTATTCACACCTTTTTTTAAATTAATATGTGTTTATTTTATATATCTTACCAACCAAAAAAGAAAGAAAAAACAGCAAGGAAAACAGGGGGCCCGGGGCCCCCGGAAGGTCGAATTCACTGTATTTTCAGTATTAAGATAGTAATTTTATACCAAAATTAATGAATTTTTTGAACATTTTACAATTGAATGCATACAAGTAATATTAAACCTACATTATTTTATAATTAGAACACGGGGACACAGGACAACTCCATTGAGGGTGAAAGAGGATGTATCTAGTGAACTGGACAATGGGGGTTAAGGGTTGCACTTCTCGGAGGAAACGTCCAGAACTCTATTGCTCTCGGCGAGTTAGAATCTGATAAAACCAATTCAAGATTTATGGCCACCATAAAATGTGTTAAAGAGAGAATAACTTGAAATTTTTTCCGAAATACTTTAAAAAAAAGGGAGAACAAAAATTGAATCACAAAAGACAAAAAAAGTTCGTTATATAGAAAATTCACTTCGCTATAGAGAGGTTATTTTACAAAGAAAATCGTGAAATGTTCACGGTTCCAGGAAAAAGTTCGCTGTATAGAAAAATTCGCAATATAGAGGTTCGTTATATAGAGGTTCGATCCAGCATTTACCTCAATCTAAATTAATGTTATAGAATTTTAGGACTTAACAGCACGAAAAATAACTCCTAATTTATTCTCAAATCATTTGAAATAATATTTCGACAAAAAGGTATTTCAAAGGGTAAAATTAGGACGATCTCTTTATATGATTCCTATCTATATCAAACTCTGAAAATTTTAAATAATGATTATCTATTAACATCACACATATAAGCAATTGATGATGGACCTCATAATCATAAACTTTAATCGAATGACAAGATTCATGAGTCTGTACTTCAATCTTCTGACTTTCACAGAACAAAGTGAGGACTTTAAGGTATCCGACTACGTTCGAAACCGTGATTTTGAAAAACCCCATAAATGGATATTTTTCATAATATTTAGTGTCACTTAGATTAGAACACATGTATAGAATTGTTTTAAGGACACTTTGACAAAAAAAATTTATTTAAATACAATATTTCGGCAAAAAAATTAACTTAGAATAACCTTTTTTCAAAATGTTCTCCTTTTGTGAAAAATGCTTCTATTATAATAATATTTAGCCTGTATATAGCTCAGACATCTCTAAAGAGGCTCAACTATGAGTTTAGAAAAATTCACATTATTTTCATAGTTACAACGAATTGAAATAATTATCGGCGTTTTTTTCTTAAAATTTCTCCCTCTGTTGTCATAAAACAGGGATAAACCCACTTCTAAGTTATATATTTCAAAAATTCTAGTTGAGCCTCTGTACAGCGGTCTGAGCTATATACATGCAAAATATTATTATAATAGAAGCATTTTTCGCAAAAGGAGAATATTTTGAAAATGGGTCCTTCTATGATCATTTTTTGTCAAAATATTATACTTGGATAATTTTTTATTGTGATACTCTTCTTAAAACAAATTTATATACATTTTCTAATCTACGTGACACTAAATATCATAAATATTATCCATTTATACGCTTTTGCAAAATCACGGTTCCGAACGTAGTCGGATACCTTAACCCACTGTAGTCAGATGATGTCAGATGATGGGTCTTTATCAGAATCAGGATTTGAGTACGCGTTTCGACAAAACAACACCGCTTAAAGTTCGCGAGCCATAACTCATCGGCTATCACAACCACAGCTGTGAAAAACAAGCATATTTTGTTAATTTTAATTCCTAATATTTCAAACAAAGGTTATTAGTAGCATGTGAATTCTCAATTTTCTGGTTTACACAATCAGTGGTCATGTATCTTGGTTTAACACAGCTTATAATCTTGCTTTACAAGGATTAAAAGATATTATTTGAAACCAGCTTTACTTTACAAACAAAAAAATTTCAGTATCCACACTTCTCTTAAAGATACTTAGATGTACTTAAAAATATGATTTGTTGATTAAAAAATACACATTAAATTCTCATTTTTGAAACTCTATCTTGAAATTTCGATAAAATTTATTTTTTAGAATTACTCGTAATACTATACTTGTTAGAATTCAAATACAGTCGAGCCTCTATATTACGAACCTCTATAATGCGAATTTTTCTATATAGCGAACTTTTTCCTGGAACCTTGAACATTTCACGATTTTCTTCGTAAAATAATCTTTCTATAGCGAAGTGCATTTTCTATATAAAGAACTTTTTCTCTTTTGTGATTCAATTTTTGTTTCCCTTTTTATAAAGTATTTCTAAAAAAAATTTCAAGTTATTCTCTCTTTAACACATTTTATGGTGGTCATAAACCTTGAACTGGTTTTATTAGATCCTATCTCGTCGAGAGCAATATAATTCTGGACGTTTCATCCAAGAAGTGCAACCTTTAACCCCCATTGTCCAGGTCACTAGAAACATCTTCGATATCCTCTTTCACCCTCAGTGTAGCTGTACCACGTCTCCGTGTTTTAATTATAAAATAATGTACATTTAATATTACTTGTATGCTTTAAATTAGAGAGAAAATGACCTTAAAATTCATTAATTTTAGTATAAAATTATTTTCTTAATATTGAAAATGCAGTGAATTCTTCGACATATTTTCCCCTTGTTTTAAGAACAGTTTTTCTTTCTTTCTTTTTTGATGGGTAAGATATATATAATAAACATATATAACATATATATATATAAACATATATATTTTTAATATATAGCGTTTATGAATATAAAATTTGCTTTTTTTATGTAGTTTATAAAGTATATTAAAAGATGAACCTCTATATAACGAATTTTCGCTATAACGAACTTTTTTTCGGGATTTAGCAACTTCGTTATATAGAGGTCCGACTGTATATTAACGTCGCACTACAAAATTGCACGAGGGCTGTTGACGAAGGACCTCGTAACTTTGAATCATGGTCAAGTGACGAGGAAGACACCTGATGTGGCTCCTCCTTTCCTAACTTCCATACCACACCAAATGGGAGGAAGTTTAAGCCTCAACAGGTTTAACGTGCATCGACTTCCTCTACACGGAGAGTTTTCAGCGGTACTAGGCTCGAACTGAAATTTTGAAAAAAAGCAGGGGGGAAAAAAGAATACTAATTCTAATTTTAATGAGGGTGTTTTTCGATACCAAAATTAAATTCTTGATTTAAAACTCGGAATGACTTGTTAAGAAACTGAAATTTCAAAGAACAAATATAGTAAATAATTTCTAAATTTTATGTTACGTCTTTAGGATTCTACTTTAATTGCTAAAAAACAAGTAATTTTTCAAATAAATTACGTGTACTCCAAATGAATAAAAATAAAGTGCAATTCTTATTGATATGTGTTTGAATTGTTTATTTATAGGAAGATAATTTACTTTTTTGCTGAAAAAAAAATCCAAGTCAATTAAATGAAATTAAACGTAGTGCTACCCACATAAATACAAAGAATATTAGAGTTATAAATGTTAATAATACAGCATTATATATATATTTTATTTAGTATATTAGAACACATTTATTTACTTTATAATACCAGAATGCATGGATAATAATTAATCACCATACAAAATTATTTAAAAATAACGCCTTCTTTTATTTTTCTCAATATAAAATTTTTTTTCGTGATGTAATAAATTTATTAAGATATAGTTAGAGGTTAAGTTATATAGTTAGTAAAAAATGTGTCGAAAAAGTTGAATTTAATTGAAGAGGAGCTCCAAGAATGATTTGCCTAGGGGTCCCTATCCCTTACCTTCCATGGCTTTCTTGAAAAACCCGTTTTCTTCATAGACTGCCATGTTACAGATTTTTCCATTAAATTTCAGAAGTATTCGCATGGTCGCCAGTCACCAAAAATGGTAGCCAACAAGGTCAAACAGTTACCAATTTAGTGGCTAAAAATGATGCCAACTTGGCTGTATGTTAAATTGAAATTGTAAACTTGATTATAACTGAATCTCTTTATGGTAATGTTATAGTTAATGAGAATTTTATAAAATGAGTAAAAACAGTTGCATAATTTGTACAGTGGGAGGTAGGCAGACAGGGCTCCTCCCTCCCCCTAGTTTTCATATAAAGATAGTATTCTTCATTTATATTTCTCATGAAAATAGAAATTAACAAAACATTTGTACTAAATCATTTAAAGTGCATTTGGATTTTATTCAAAATTATTTTTCTACGAACTTATTCACGCATGTTTTCTTCCTTATATAAGATTCTCCTTTGTTACGTTAAACATAGTAGTCAGAAATTAGGCCTAAATATTAAAATGAAATATACATTTAAAGAACAGAAAAGTACTAACGAGTCTATTATTAGAAAAATAATTTAAGCGACGTATTTTTTATCTAAGTAGAACCAAATCTATGAAGTAATTTTGTATTTAAAAATAATCCCTATATAAAGTAATTTTCTTTTACTTAATTTCATTAGCTCTATTAAAACTCATAACTGAAAGGGTAAAAAAAAAATTAATGCATTAAATATATTTTCAAATATTATTGAGTCAAAATAATTATCACAGAAATTATTTATTTTAATAAATTCAGACATATTCTGGTTGCTTTTAACTTGCCCGTTTTAATTTTCTAAATTATAACTATTTTATTTCTTTAGTTCAATTTTAATATCACAAGTAAATCATTTTAAATCATTCGTTTCATTTAAATGTCAAATTTTGCTCACTCCAGTGGTCTAATGTACACTTTGATCTAATCTTAACTTTTAATGTGAGTTGCCTTTTAAATTTTGAAATCAGAATATTTTTTCCAAATGAATGATATTTCATTTTCCTTACTTTGATATGTTTATTCTCTTGGTGGATAAATTTTGCATAAAACGCAATCGAATTCAAATTTTTAAGTTGTTAATGAGAATATATCTATTTAGTTTAACCACTGAATAAGATACTTTTAACCTGTAACGGAAGGAAATAATTCAGCTCATTCATATTATTTCTCATTTAGTAATGCTATGGATGCTTATACAGAGGTAACTAACCTATTTATCAATTTCGATCCAACTTAACTTATTAGGAAACTCAAACGAATAACCGAAACTATCAATGAATCGTTTTTAATAAATTATTTCTTTTACAACCGTATGTGTGTGAAAGACGATATTAGTGTTTCAAACATTGAAATTCTTTGAATTGCAAAGCATTAACATAACTTATACTTAATTACTATTTTACTTTAAAATTAAAAAAAAATGTTTTATGAGAATTTCAAATGTAATTTAAGCATTAATTTTTTGAAAGAAAATTTAATTACTCCTTGAAAGCAATAAAAAACTTTTGAAAAAAAGCATAACTTAATAATGAAAAAATTTACTGGGAGTATTGCAGAAAAAAATTAATGGAGACGAAATCAAAGCTAAAAATGGAAAAAGGATTATAAATAATTATGTGATGAACCTATCATTTTAAAAATAATAATTCATAATGCATGTATTTTATAAATATAACATGGAAACTTAAAATTATTTAGAGGGAAAAAATCTTAAGACATTTATTCAACTTATCTTTCAATCAAGAATATACGAAATATTTCTAAAATCGTTACATCAAAAAAAGAATATCATGTGAATTAAAAAAAAAGCTATGTAAAGAAAATCAACTAAAACAAATGAATTTATGAATTAAGCAAGTGTAAACTAAAGCAGTGGTCTGTTTTTCTTAAACAGAAAGAATTATGTGATAATTAAAAAATGCAATTAAACATTAGAGATAAGTTATTCTATGACATAATTTTTAATTAATTTTTTTAATTGTGTGCTAAAAAGAAGAATGAAGATCCCAAATAATAATGAGAATAAATAATAAAAAAAATTGTCTCCAACAAAAGATTAATCTTTTGAAAGAATAAACACGCGATGGTATTAGAATTGCAGCATTAATTCATACTACATATAAAAAAAGGACTTTACTGGAACTAGAATTAAAAGTCTTTTACCAAGTAACATTAGGCATAAAAAATAACTTACTTATTAAAACAATCATTACAGTATACCAAATGTAGTTATTGATCACTTCAAGCTTGCCGTAAGAAAAACCCTAGAATATGAAAAAGCTAAAAGAATATTTGCATAGAGTCTATTAGGTGATCTAAAAAAAGAGAGAGAAAAAAATCTATCTAATAGCAGCCGCATTTGTAAAAAAAATGTGAAAAAGAAGAGAGTGAGAGAGAGAGGTGAAAAAAATCTCCATTATCAAAGTCTCTACATTTAATAAGACAGTGAAAAGAAGAAAAATCTTCAAACGGTAGCAATATAAATAACAAAAAAGAAGCGAAAAGTGTTAAAAAAGGAAGAACAGTTAAAAAAAAAAGTTTTTCATCATAACTTTTGAAAAAAAAAAAAAATTAAGCTCCACCCCTTTGAACCTCTTAAACTGTCTATCACAAGAATCGGCTCCTCCCAGGAGAGAGAATATCACGTGACGTTTTCCCCACCCACAAACGAAGCGAAAAAAAACGAAGAACAAAAATGAACAAAAACAAGGAGGAGAAAAAAAATTGAAGGCGAGCTCCTGGGAAGAGGAAGAGAAGAGAGAGTGAGAGAAATTCAGAAAGAGAAAACCATTTATTTCTGTAGTCCGTACTCCTTTGGGAGAGAAGGAGAAATCGACCATTGATTCACTAACCACAGTTACTGAGCGGGGGGTACATGGGACGTACTGACGGGAGGGGGATACACCAAGGGAGAGTGTATCTTTCTGATATCTATACGAAAGACGGTAATATTGATTCCACGGGTTGGCGGACGCGGTTGAATGAAAGAGGGGGTGGGGGAGGAAAAGAGAAATAAGTCTATACTCGAGATTTTGCTTCAGTACCTTGAGAGAGAGAAGTAGGGAAAAATGTTCTAGAAGTATGGTTTGGGAAGGAAAAGAATATTTTCAATGCTGGAAATATCGGGATTTTTTTATGTGTATAAAATTTTTTTTTCTATTGAAAAGAAATGAATTTGCTTCCCACAAAGTGAGAGTAGACAACTAATAGATAGAGAGCAAAAAAGGAAGCAGGAGGTTCCCAAAGGTGCTCTTAGGCATCAGTCTTTTTATTTTTTTTCCATTCAATTTTTTTCGATTTTCTCAATGATCAAATGTTCAAAATGTGTGAATCGAATATTTCTTTTAAAAAATGCTCTTGAGATTTGAATATAAGGATCATAAGAAAAAGGGGAAAGATTCAATTTTGAGCTCATTTGAATGACTTTTCCTGAGAAACATTTAATTAACAAAAGTAGATTCTACACTTGAGCTTTGTAAAATTTCATTTTTAAAAACGGGGAACTTGAATTATTGAGCAGATATATTTAGGGATGCAAATGTTTTTGATTTAACTATTTAATACTTATAGAGAAAATGCTAAAATTTGTGCTCAGACTAACATTTTTACGAAAAAATAATTTTGCTGATTAAAGACATGAACTATTGTGTATTCTCTTGCTCAGTTAGGCTTGTCATATCTATTCTTTGACACGTTTCTATGTTTGATATATATCTGTCAGTGTGAGTAGGGGGGCTTTTTATTTGAAAATTTTTAAGAGTAACTAATGCATTTTTCTTATTGGAAAAAATACTTTACATACAAAAGAAACAGACGTAATGTAAATTATCGTACAGACTAAAGAGAATATAAAAATATTTTAAAATTTGTTTCAGTAGATCTGCGTTTTTTTACTGTCTTATTCTGTCAAGTTAAAATGGAGAATTCTGTCAGTTTAAAATTCTTCGTGAAATTTATGAATTCTTATCCCTAAAAATATTTTTCAATGATGACGAAAGAATCTTTAATGTTTATGTATAGATTTTAATCAGTTGAAAGAAATATTTCATGACAAATACTCATACAAAATAAATATTTATTTTTAAAACGGATTTACGCTGCATTATAAAATTACTGAAACCTAATATCTGTTTCATGTTCCTTTCAACATGAGTAAGTATTGAAAATGATTTATGAATAGGCAAGAGGGCTTTTATAAGAACACAATAATTTAAAATTACAGGTTTAGCTTATGATTTATCTCTTTATTTCCAAAACCTATATTAAAATTAAAAATGAATTAGCATTTGAAAAGCTAAGATTTACTTCTAATTAAATTAACATTAGTTAATGTTAGAATTTAATTTAAGTCTAAAACTTTTTATTCTAATTATAAATCTGTGAGCTAATTTATGCAAAATACTTGCTGAAATTTCGTATCAGCTTAATCTTACAATCGGCAATTACTTTTAGAATAAACAATGAGCTAATTTACTTTATCCGAGAAAAGGCAGATGACTATTCTTATTGCTTTAAACCACAGAAAGTAATGGGGACGATATCTGAGATTTAGTACTTAAAAATCCTTATTTCAGAATTAGATAACATACGACTTTGAAGTTCAATTTCATTTGATGTGCAAACACAAAGTCTCGTAGTGGCGTAGCTTGGGGTTTCGCCGCCGCCTGGGGCCGACCGGGATGTCTTTTAATGTCACCTGTCTATTTTAGTTATTAGTCAAGGAAATTAATTTAAAAAAAAAGAGCAGCTTAAAATTTTTTTATTGATTAAAAATGCACTTTTCGTGTTTCTTTTCATAGCAAAATCTTTTATACAATAGTCAATATCAATATGTATATCATGTTCAATTGCCAGAATAGCTAAATTTGTTAGCTTTAACGTGGACATAGTTGATCTGAGATAATTTTTGATTAATTTTATTTTAGGGTTAATTATTAGTTATTAATTTTAGTTAAGTTCGTCCATGCTTAATATCACTTCAGGCCCTAAAAAAGCATATTTTTGTGCTGGATTCTGCAACTGCTGGAATCTTTCTCGAATTTCAGCATTTACTCTGTCTATTGAAGAAAACATTGTTCGCCTCAAATCACCTTCGTACGATAACTGAACATCTTTACTTCCGTCGCCAAATATATGCTTCCTCCTAATTCGTCTTGGGGGTTCAAAAGAAATTTCAAACTCTTCACACAAACTTTTAGCATATATTAATATCCACGAATTCCTCTCTTTTTGCTTCTAATACTGTCTGTAAGGCATGTATTTTTTGAGCACATTGATGGATATTTAGTTCGGTTGGCAAATGATTTTGAGCATCATTGACTTCACACGGTACAGGTTGCCAGAAGCCTAAGTATCATAAAACGAATGCGATTGCATAGCGACTAATAAGCTTCTTGCATCTGTGCGTGTATTAAAGCTTTCACTCGTTTCCGTCAGTTTCGTTGCGTGAGTGCGATTTGGAGTTTGAAATATTTTTTGAATTTAAACATCACGGTGCTTGCCGTCGTCCCTTTTCGTATGCCACTAGGGCTATGGCCCCTTATTCAGCCTCCCCCTTGCTACACCCCTGTCTCGATGACTAAGTGTTTAAGCTTTCGATGAAATGCTGGTAAACTAGTGACTGTAATCAGTGAACTATGTATTCCTTGTTTCAACAGTAAAACAACAGAAAAAGAACTAAAAAAGGCTTAGAAACAGCAGCAGTAAAAAGTTTTAATATCACCTTTCGATTATTACATAATGCTTGTTCTCTATAATTTTATAAGTTTTAATCATTGGGATTGATAGATATGCTCAAGCTTTTCCACCATATTGTTTGAAGATCGAAGTCCTCATGCGATTTTTTTCTGCTTTGGAATATGTGGTAAATTTGAAAGATCAAAGTTACAAAATCCCAGATTTATGATAACTTTTATGTTCATTTTTATTCACAATCCGAGAGCAAATAAAAATTTTAAAAATATTTATTGCAGAAAGAAAAAATAACTAGTTCATCTTCATTTAAAATGCTGAGGATTTTTCTATTGGGTGAAATGCTTTGGTAATTTTTCTGACCATTGCTATTAATCAAAAGTTAGTATGCATTTTGAAATCAAAGCGATACTTATTTTTCTAAAATAACTGAATTTAGAATTTATACAGTTATTAAGGAATTTTTAATAATCATTCTTAATTTAGGATTTATAAATTTTTTAAGGAATTTTCAATGATTATTCTTAAAGTATTTTACGAAAATAAAAAACTATCACAAAACTCATACAAGCTTTTGTTATACATAATTAGACGTAAATCAAATTTCAAGTGTGTGTAGCAAATATTGTAATAATAGCAGTTTAAAATTGCTTCATGAATTTTTAAATTTTTTCTTCAAATAATTAAATGTTTAGCTTATTGTGATATTTCGAGAACAAAAACCTTTATTATGCTTTACGTATACAAAGGGGCACCAGAAAATTTGGGATATCTATTAAATAAAATATTTTTTTTTTATAAATCGTAACATGTCCTCTTAAATCATTTTTACGAAGCTAAACGGCAAATAAAATTTAACTCAAATTTCGTAAGACCAAAAACCTTATTGGTTGTCAAAGTTCTGCTATATGCATTAAATTTTCAATGACCACACGAGTAATAAAGTTACTACAGAAATCTGAGTCAGTAAATAATACGGTACAATCATATTTACGCCCAGTTTACAGAAATACTACATGAATAGACAATCCTGAAGCAAATGATTGCTGAATTCTCGCTTGATTAAGCGTTGAAATGAGGCAGCCATATCTCACGGCTTAAGCTTCTGGTTCACATTTCATTGCACATTCTTGGCTATACTTCTTACTCAGTTATCACTTTCTACTTCGTCGAAAAGCTCTAAAGCCCGAGTCATAAATAAAGTCCAAAATAAAAATAAAGCTCACATGTATTTCTTGGACTCTTAAAGTCACTCCTCACTTCCTTGAAAATGATACATCAAAGTAATGAGCAACTAGACACTGGAGATAAGAGTTAAGAAACTTGTTTTTCTCGGCTGAAAGTGAGTTTATTTGGATTTCTCTTGGGTTTTTTTTTATCACTTTCACCCTGCAATGTGCACAGTTAGTGATTTTTCATTTGAACAACTGTTCTGCAGAAAAGTGGCGTGAGTATTTAATCATTTCAGCAAAAAATTGAGATGCCATGGGAGTTGAATCGATCAGATGTTTGGAAAAACTGTACGGATATATTTTGTGCTTATTAATATACTTACTGCGTTATTTATCATTTTTTTTCTAATAGGAAACATGACATAGCCATTCTTGAAAGCTTACGGAAACAAAATAGCTGTTCGTGTAAAGAGTAACATAGAATACTAATTTAATATTTTTCAATTTACAATGAAAAAAAACGCACCGTTCAGACGCACCGTTCTGAAATTATATGAATATTTTAATCGTCGAATCTCACAATTCTGAAGCATAATAAAGCGATTAGGGTGGCATCTAAGTAGTTAGCTCACTCTCCAAACTTTCGAGCCATAAAATATGAGAACAATTTAACGTGGAACATCCTGCCAATCCGAAATGCGCAAATTAACTGCATGAGCTGTTAATGCGCTTCAATGCTTATCAAGTTAAATTTCTGAATTGAGGAAATTTTATTTCTTATTAAATAATTGAGGCATCGAAATTAAAAAAAAATGTAAGACAATACAGATTGCGTAATTTATTGGGTTGAGTTGAAAATGCTTATGAAATATTCATTTTAAGCTTTGTAGAGAAAATTAAGTTTCAAAACTTTTTTTGAATTCATCTAATATTAAATAGATAAAAGGAAGCTCCACAGGAGATGCATTAAACAAGACGTAATTTTTGTATAAAGAATAAACTACTAAAATTAAGTTTTGCTCTCGCAATATGCACAATACTTCAATAAAAATTGTTAAAGAATCGTGTTCAATATGAGTATCAATCATTTTATTTTGTACTTTTGATTTTTTTTTTCTCTAATTTGAGTTAATAAAATCATCAATATGAGTTTCGAGAATGAAGAACTTCTTCAAGAACATAGATGCTGAAAAAATGAAACATTTTTTTGTACTTAACCTTATAGATATTTTAACATTTCAGAAAAGAACTGGGAGAACAGGGATCTGGGAAGGACAATTGGGAACCAGGAAAATCATGGAGAAGTAATTTGTAGTCAAAAGACTACAAATTACTGCGTGCCAGAGTATTATCCTGTTGAAATGTAAGCCCATGAGTTTGCGAAAAGAACAACATAACAGATCATAGAATTTCGTCTGTATGCCCTCTTATTGTAAAGTTGTCAGTATGATAATCAAAGAGATCCAACTATCAAATGAAATGGTACTCAACACCGCAATTTATGGTTATTCTGATATACGGCTGATAGTCAGGTCAGTATCCCTCCACTGTCCTAAAGTTCTCCAGATAGGTTTTCTATCGTCATCAGGTAGTGGCGTAACGTACACCCTCGCCTTGAGGGGGGGGGGTAAGGATTCTAGGGGGCCGAAATCTTGACTGAAACCAAGTACGTATCTTTTGTAAGATCCCAAAACCTGACTTTGCAGGGTCCCTAATATTCTATGTTACTCCACTGTCATCAGGGCTTAGTTCGATGTGGGGTTCATCACTGAAAACAATCCTACTTTAAACTATATGTGATTCCAGAAATACACCTGGCGTGATCGCAAACTAGACTAGCGGTGTGCATCAGCGGGACCTATCAGTAAAATGACCTTCATGAACTCAGCTCCTGTTTGCTGAATCGCATATCGATATGGTCATGTCGAATTGTTCATAAGGATGAATCGGAGATTCATGCAGCCGATAGGATGATCATTTTACTTTCCCGTTCTGTCATTGACCGCTACCTTCTCGACGCTTTGTATGGCAAAGGTTCACTTATTTCTGACATCATAGAATGGTAACATCACTCCGACTCAAATGTCGAACGACCCTGTTGTTTGACCGTACTGCTTCTCCTTTAGTCTAATAGCTCATTCTGTCTTAAACGGTGATATCTGCTCATACTGTTAGCGAACTGTTAATGAGGTATTGTTCCAATTCATTTGGAGGGACTGAACCACATTCGTATGGAAGTGATTCTTTATACAGCGTTGGAATGTTCCCTGCTTTGCACAGCATTCGGATGCTTCGGGTTTGAGTTCCACTGAGTCACATTCATTGACCTTCAAAAGTTAACCATTTTCATACTTTACTGCAAGATACCTGTGCACTCAATTCCGCGGCCCATTTAGATAACTCTTCTTAGTATGAAGTTTGTTCTTTTATGGAGTGTATAACCTCTTTATATACTTGTGTTGATGTGATTTTTTTATTGAGAACATTTATAACCCTGTGCACCACAAAGTATCCCACGGGGCACACATAGAAGTAAGCTTGAAGCACACATCACAAAGAAGAGAAGGATTACAGCACAAACATACATTCTTTACGCGGGATTCGAACCCAGCCCCTACGGCACCGCAGTCAGCGTCACTAACCAATATACCGGATGGGCGGCATGTTAATGTGATTGAAACAGATTTACAATCTATACATGAGGTAACTGCATCTCCAGTCAAAAAAAAAATATAGTTGCCCTGGAAAAAAAATACAGGAAATTAATTCAGGAAAATAAAGGAAATAAATTTTATTAAAATATATAAATTGAAAAAATTCATAAAATGGAATATATATATGTGCAGAAAATAGAAAAAAGAAATAATCTTTTTCATATAATCATCATCATATAATCTTTTCCGAAACATCCAAACAATATTAAACGTAAAGAACAAGTAGAATATATCATATATTGTACACTTATTGAATTACCCGATTGGATAAAAATCATTATTTCGTAATTCTTCTTAAAATTTAAAGAATAAAGAAAAGAGTGAACGGAACTTAGATGACACAGATGTTCAATGATGCATTTTATTGAAAAATAAAAAAATAAATATTATTTTAAAATTATTTATTATTTTAAAGAAAAAGAAAAATAATTTATAAAAATAATTAAAAAAACTAATGTGTTATTTTTGTTACACACATTAAATTGATATTTCCTAAACTTCTAAGCTGTTTTTTTGGATACAGAAATTTAAAAAAAATGATGGACTCCAGGAAAAAAATTTAATTATTTATTATAATTATTGATTGAAAAATCCAATCTTAACTTAAAATGAGACTTAAGAGCATATAATTCTGAAATGACAAACAATTTTAAAATAAATTATTTTATAAAAAATACTTAAATTTTACCTAAGATATTTAAGAATTTCTCAAGGAAGAAAACTAAATGAAAAATCTAATTTTAATTTAATTTATTTAGTTCACAAATAAATAATATCGTTATTCTAAATAAACTTAAGTCATACTATATCAAAGTAATTATAAATGGATTTGAATATTTCATACACTGTATGATTATATTAGATCAAATACAGCTTTAAGTAGAAATAAAGTGCATATTTTGAACAATAATGTTAAGAACAAAATTGTTTATGATTCTTTCTAATGATTAAATGTATTTATTCTTCAATTAAAAGAAATTCTTATTAGTTCACATAAGAGTATTTAAAAGTATTTCAAGACACTCCAGAAAATTGTATTTACTTCATAAGTTTTTTAAATCTTGTTTTAAGGGGTTTCTTTTTTAAAAAAAAAATGCTCGAATTATATATCTTTTCTTTGTCCCTCTCATTTATTGATTTTTGCAGTTAAACAAAGCACAGATTCTGTGCTTCAGATTCTCCCTTTTATGTATCATTTCTATTATTAAATGATTTATACATGTAATAAAATATGATACACATTAATAACTAAAATTTTTTAGAAAATCCTATTTGGTAAAATTTAACATAAGCACACGTATTCTACTTTAAAAAAATATTAAATTGTAATTCATAAATACTCCAAGATTGTTTTTATGACTTGTCGTACACATCATTGTAATTTATTTTGTATATGTGTTATTATATACTGGGAAAATTGATGAGTAGCGGGTGACTTAAAGAATTAAATTTTTGATTTATTACGTCTTCAGCTATTAATTACAATATTTACAGTTAGATAAAAAATTATATTCCAACTATTGAGTGTTTTAATACAACAGAACATTTTTTTGGTGATGGATGAGAGCAAAACACAACGTCCCTTTTCAAGTGTTCCAAGCGATCTCCATTGCTCTCTTGGGCTGGGGCGGTCTCTTCTTACTTCTCGAATTCCACTCGAGGTTCTGGTTCCAGATGGAGTGCAGATGTTGTTTGTTTCGAGGATATAGGCTATCGCGGAGTGATGTCAGATGAGAGGATCTTGCAATATTTTAGGAGTGCATGTGTGGATGTGAATGGCGCAATGTTATCTACCTAGAAAAGCCGATCCAGCTGCAAGGCGGGAAAGCGTTACAGTGTGTTCTACGATTAAGAGAACTGTTTTTATACTGTATTATTAAAGAGGAATGTAGTTAACGCATTTATAATTTATTTCATACGTATCATAGGTTCCGAAAGGGGTTCCTATGAGCCCCCGGGAGTGCTTAGGATTGCTAAGGGGGTTCATGGGGAATCAAAATTATTTTAGGGTCACATGGACAAAATTTGAGGGTTCAGGAAAGTTTTGATATAAAGTACAATATTTGTGACGCATTTCATTCACTCACTCACGGCTTCAAAATACGAGGTACCTCACCAAAAAAATGGTATTATCCTCTCATCATAATTAATACGAAAAAAAAAGAGAAGAATTAATTGAAAGTTCCATAAAATTTTCGCATTTCATTATCATGAAAGTTAAAATAAATTAATCATGATTCTTACATGTTAAAAAATTCTTAAAAGTAAAATATTATAGATAGGTACATAAAATATCAGTGATGCCAAGCCACACATGGTGGATATCAGGCCGATAGAAGTTGCGGCTATTTATGAAATTCAGGTAGGAACGAAATCTTGCCACTACATGCAATAACTTGTATAAAATATGGCAATATAAAAGAGACGTAAAGCGAAAGAGCAACACATTTTTCGTGGTTTTGAATCGAAATCAGTGTTTTTTATTTCAATTTCTACTATTATAGTTCACTCTCTCCTTATATATCTATATCTATCTATATATATTATTATTTTTCTCCTTGAGAGATACATTATTGTTCTCTTTTCATAATTTCATTTTACTATATTGTCAGGTTTATCATCCACGTGATAGAAATATGCTTAACTTTTCAACATGGCTCTAATTTTCTTTTTTTCTATTATGTCGAAAATTTCTGCTGTACGGGGAAGGTGGATCCATAAAGCATTGCTTAACCCTAAATCGATGGCCTAATTCAGCGACAGCTTTAGAAATCATAATAGGTCTCATGCTTAGTCCAAAGACTTTTTTTGTATTTACATTTGCTGTGCCTCATGAACTCCAATTTCTTTCTTCTTTAGCATTGTAGGTTTTAGAACTTTTTCACTTTTATTTTATTATACAATATATATATATATATATATATATATATATATTAAATTAGATTAAAAATTAAATTCTCTATCTAGCACTTAACTCATCTTTTTCCTCACCTCTTCAAGTATCAAACTAATCACCCATTTATTTCTTCCGAATATATGGCCTAATCAATAAACATGTCTAATTCCAGATCATTATATTTAATAGCCCTATATGTCAGCATTAACTTTCAAGAGCACTCATGAACACCGCGATCTGTGTTTTAAGTGTTTAACCCACTTAAGATTTTCGATGGCGTTCTTTTTGTATCTGCCTCTTGCGTCAGAACAGATGTAATCATTCTAGAATAAAGACCTTTTTTAAAACTAAGTCTGTTTCTGACTCCAAAAACATGTCATACATACATACATACATACATATATATATATATATATATATCTTGTTCAGATTTTTAATCGTTAATAAAATAACTGGCACTTGATGTTTATACATTTTTTCAAATATAAATTCATTAATTAAATTAAAAAATGCATAAATTGTGCAACAAAAATAAAAATAATAGTCTAACAGCATATATAGAAAAGAAAACTCGTTCGTTGTATCACTATAGCACAATGGATAGTGTGTTGGACTTCTAATACAAAGGTCATGGGTTCGAATCCCACTTGCGATGGCCTAATTTCTGAGAATGTGATTTTTTTTACTATATACTATTTTATTAGAATAATTAAACTTAATTTTAGTGAATAAATAGAATCAAACAAAAAATAGTCCAACACCCTATATAGAAAGGAAAATGGAAAATTGCAAGGAATATCGCTTTCTATTTTGTCACTTAATATTGTGATTCTATCATATGTATATACATTTTATATTAATTGTAACTATTTAATAGAAAGTAACTAAAATAAAAATTTTCTTTGTTGACGTAAGTAGGAATTGACTTAATTCTTTTTATATTACTTTTTTTTTGTATTGCTAAGAACATAAAATACGTTACGTAGGAATACAATTTGTAACGTCCTAGCCATGTAAGTAAGGAAACTTGATTGATATTTTGAGGGTTTATTTTGAAACACACAGGACAGTTCACAGACATTAAATATTTACCCTATTTATACTTTTTAAGTAAAAATCGTAGATAAAATGAGTTCATGACATTTGTACAGAAATAAAGCAAGTCGGTGTGGCATCGAACCCATAACTCAAAACTCGCTTGTCCATCTTACAAATCCAAATTATGCTCGCTGGTGGAGCAAAAAATACAATCTCTCTCGTCGAGAGGAAATCACTCTCTCTCCAAATCTCCACACTACGCTCACGGATGGAGCACAAAAATCATCGCGAATGCGCAGTGCTTCGGATTAGCTCGCGTTGCCACCTAGAGTTTCAGAACGGGTCCAGAGTTCGTTACAAATTGATACCTAGTACATAAATTTATCAACCAAAGTTTTACACTTGTCAAAGTTCACAATTATAATATAATGTTACTATACAATGCTTATCAATATTATTTTCATTTACCATTTGCAGAACATTAAAGTTAAATTTGTATTTTTCTATTATGAATTGAAAAATAGAGTTATTTCACTGGGGGAGATCACGCTCAAAGTTTTGGTATAAAAAGGAGTTCATAAGCCCAGTATGCTTAGGAATTACTGATGTACATCATAGAAAAAAAAGTATTTCAATTCATTTTTGGAAAAAGTGATTGAATTTTTTCCTCATTGGACTTTCCATGATATTTCTCCATATATTTTCTAGGCGTCTCATGAACCCTTGAGGAAATCTATTTTCGAAGAGAGAGAATCTGTTTCAATAGTTAAAAATTGTGATCAAGAAGCAAAGTTGAAATTTACATAGCACTTAAAAACAATATTTTTCTTTACAGATTTAAAGATATTACGTCTCTTTATTTGTAATGAACACAATTTGTCTTTGAAAACTCTACATGAAATTTTTCAAAACCAATATTAAAGGAACGATACGAAACAGAATATATGCACTAACAATGGAGCGTGAGCTATTTTCTACGCATGTTCCTCAATAAAGCAAAAGAAGAAAAAAGAAAGAAGCCGAAGAAACATTATTAGAGCTTGTCAAAATAAAATAACACAAAAGCTTGCGTGCGATATTTGTGAAAAAATATTTTTTACTTACTTTATCATTAACCAGAAATGACCAAAGGAATCTTTGGAAACGAAAACACATTTGTATGTTAACATAGCTTTAAGCGGCTAATTACATAAGTATTGTTAATTTTTTTGCCTCTTCTCCAAATCTGAAAACATTTACTCCGTAAAGCCTTCAAGAAACTAGATATTGCAATTACATATTCAAACGCACTTAGAATAAAACTATTGAAATTCTTGGTTAAGTAAAGCCATTTTATTAAGTTACATTATGCACCGCTTCTCTTAATTGATTTTCTTCGGCAATAACAGCACGAAAGGCGAAAAACGTCGACACCATTTCTTTATGAAAGCCACAAGGAAAAAAATTAGAAAGAAAATATCATTTAGGAAATACTTAAAACCTGCACTCGTTAATTCTCAATCATTTACTTAATAAATAAAGGAACCTAAAACCGGAGAATGCAATAACTAATTCATTTTTTACCCCTTTTTTTTATTTTTTCCTTTTTCTTAAAGTGAGAGGGAGAGAGTACACATAAAAGAAAATGCTACTAGCGAAGGGAACGAATAAAAAGGAAACAAAAAAGAAGGAAAAGAAAGGCCTTTAAAACCTGATGAGGAAGTTAATGCCCTAAGTAAAAGCAGCTGTCAAGAAATATATCAAGTCGGCGGCTGCATATTAAATCCCGAGCCGGAGTTATGAAGTCCATTTGCATGAAAGTTATTTTCTTTGCCTTTTTTCCTCCTCGTTTCTCTTTTCTTCGGAGCACTGTTTTTTTATTATTTTTTTTTACCCTGGTGTCTTAAATTTCTTTTCTTTTATTAAGTACCGAGTAAAGCACACGCATGAAAACAGGGCTTACCATTTGCGCCATTTTTGAATAAGGGAAGGATACGTATAACAAATGCTGGTGAATAAGATTTGTTTTCGAAAAGGAAAAAAAGAAAGTTTCTTTTTTTTTTTAAATTCTAAAAACATAAGTAAATAGTTTTAGATTATGTATTTCTATTTTAGTTAATTGGTGTTGTAAATTCGCGCTTTTCTACTTTTTATACCATCATAAACATTGAAAATCCATCATATTTAATTTGAATATAGCAATGCTTTTAATTTTACTTTGTTGTACTAGGTGGAAAAACTCAAACCCACAATTGTAAAATAAGGTCGAAAAGTCTATGCATAAAGCCAGGAATTCTAATGTAGTAAATGAGACTTTAGTTCAATTTATAAATTTTTCTTTATTCCACTCTAAAGTTCAATGGTTACATTTACTTGCATTTGATTAATGGAAAGTAAAATGTGCTGTAACGTTTTGGGATAATTGATGGGTAGCATGAGACTTAAGAAATTAGATTATTGGCTTATTATGTTTACAGCTTTTAATTATACAATATGTACATTTGGTTACAAGTTACTCAAACTATTGAGTTTACCCATTCTACAGATATGTTATTTATGAAGGAGGATGCAAGTGTTTCAAAACGGACTGCCTCTTCACTCTCTTAAGGTGGGGGCGATCTCCTCTGATACTTCGAATTATACTCGGGTTTCCAACTCCCAAGCGGATTTCAGCATTCGTTTTCTCAAGGCCATCAGCTGTCGGCGTGGTATCAGATGAAAAGCCCCGCAATATTTTAGGGGTGCACGTGGGGATATGAACTGCAAATGCTATCTGCATAAAAAAGCCGCTCTTGTAGCTGCGTGGCGGAAAAAAGTTACAATACATATAAATGAATAAATAATATATTCATAACTTACTTATGAATACGTAAACAAAAGATGATAAGATGTTTATTAAAATTATAGCAAATCCAAATGGTAGTTTGTATTTCGTGTGTTAAATCAAATAATGAAAATCAAAATATCATAATTAAGCTGGTATTATGCACATCTTTTGAATAAAAAAATGTATTTTTTATTATATAACACACATTTATGTGTTTATATTTTTATTATATAACACTACACAACACTTCAGCATTTAAATTTCTTTAAAATAGTTCAAATATGTAATTACAACTTATAAATTTATGTAAATAATTTTAGTTTAATGTTCGAAATTCTAAAAAATAATAAGAAGATTAATTCCATAAAAAAGGACAGTATTTTTCACAATTTATCTCTTTTTTTAACTTATTAATAAAAAATTTAATTGCACGGTCATTTTTAACGATCGTAAATGTCTATGAGGGTCCTAAGTTCTCAGGAATTTATAAACAAACACAGAAAGCAATTTGAATTTGAAAACACAGAGAAAAGTAGGTTTTCCCTATGAATGAGAACACGCTGTTCTGTCCATCACCACTATGCAGATGAATTCTGTCGTCCCGAGACATTATATTGCGTGGCCCGCAACTGATATATCTCCATTGTCCATTTTTTTCTCACATCTATCACTGTTATAGCATTAAATCTCGGGCGAAGAGAGACATCACGTTAAAAGTGGTATTGTCACCACTATACCAGTGGAAACGCCCTCACGGAGACCGATTTTACGGCTCCACTCGAGTTCAGTTAGATTCTTATATGATATTCTGTATTTTCAACGAGGTCAATTGACTTTTAACTAATTATTTTCACCCATTAAACGATTTTATACACATTTCAATCTATCTTTTCAGGTTTTTTTTATGCATTACTTTGAATTTATTGAGGGTACTTGGTCCATAAATGAATGATCGTTCTGTTATTCTAGTTGACGTGGTGTGGAAGCTCCGAGGGGAAAGGTAACATGTCAGATATAATCCCCGTCACTTGAACATGGTTCAAAATTGCGAGGTCCGTCATCGCAGTTGCTCTCGTGTTGCTTCACAGTGCGAAGTAAAGTAAAATCAAATCAAATCTGTAATTTTCATGTCTATCCTAACTTGTTTTGTATTTTCTGAAAGGTTTGTTTAATACGCATGATTCTTTCACGGCGTTGCAATTTTCAGTAACAGCAATGTGCTTTCGTTCCATATGCTTAACACTGTTATGTAGTAAAAATTTCATAGAAGCTTTATTATACTCTAAAATATTTTTACAATGTAGACATTTTTTGTGATAAATGCGTAAAATTTCAGTATTATCTATGGTATAAATAGTGGCGTAACAGAGAATATTATGCCCCCTCCCTAACCCTGAAAAGTCATGTTTTTGGGTCCCAAGCCGGATCTTACAAGGGATACGTGCTTAGCGTCAGTCAGACTTTGGGCCCCTTCACTGCAGGGGTTGCGGAGGGTGTATGTTACGCCACTGGGTATAAGAGTCAACAAATGATTAACGAAGACATTATCTTTCTCTCTCTCATACATAATATAATGTATGTATAATGTACAAAAATAAATGTTTTTTGGGGGATTATTTAATGTTTATTTTTATATGGAATGAGCTACTGTTCTGAATTATTAAGCATTCAACCATTTTGCATAATGATTAAAAAATGCTCAAGGTCAAGAGAATAGAAGCCTTATTATTTCTGTAATGCTTAAGAGTTGTATAATACTTGATTTTGTAAGCTTTTGTGCTATGAACTGAAAAAATAATAACGAAGAATTAAAACATCAATCTATTCTAGCTGGACATGGATATTTTCCCAGTTCTCAAAGTTATATCTGAATTAGAAGTTGACCCACATCTGTGTATCATTTTAATTATTCCTGAAAATATTTTCCAAGAATTTTTTCACACTTTTACATTATATTTCTGGATTTTTTTTAAAAAAAATTTAAACTCTTTAAAAAATTTTCTATGTTAATGTCATCTTGGAAACATAGAAATACTTGTTATATAAATTGAAAATGGGGTAAGAAAGATGAAGAAAGAATTTTTATATTGAATTGCTAAATATAATATTTATATTAAGGCAAAATTTCCTACAGAGTGGATATTATGGTTTAGTTAAAATAATATTAAAGATACAGGTAGATTTTCAGTTAACCTTCAGAATGTATAATTGTATTTTGGAAAAGGTATATGAATAAATATAAGTTGATATATTTTATACAATCCTTTGGATTATAACAAAAAAAAGAACTGATTAATGAATATCAATGTAGTAAATTTTTGAATATTTATAAATTGAATACTTAACTTTTAAACTAAGTGCAAGTAACACTATCTCCCCTTTCCCTCTATTAATTTTTTCTATCTATCTATAACAAGGTGCTTTGTTTTGTGGCAAGCAACAAAATTTTGTCAACTTACATAGTCATGTTATACCATGCATTGAGAAATTATAAAATCACTAATGAACGGTGCATTTTTGAAGAAGACTTAATATGAATGTTTTTGTACTTATGTAAAGTAAATAATAAACTTTCTATCCTAACTGCAGCTTTAAAAAACTTAATTTCTCTTTATTAAAATCTACTCATTTTTTAAAAACTCAATTAGGTATCCCTTAAGGAATTATATAAGACCATCTGTGTGTGTGAGAAAATTAGATTATTATATGTTACATCTGAATCATCATAAAACATATGTATTAGTATTTCATAAAAAAAAAATACCTGAGAAGTGATTATTGGAAGATGCATGGGATAAGGAGCTATCTGAGTGCGAAATCGAAAAAAAAAATATTACAAAAAAAAAAAAAATTTTTTTTTTGAAGTCAATTCCTACTTAGGTCATCAAAGAAAAACTTTATTTTAGTTACGTTTTATTAAATAATTACAATTAATATAAATATATATATATACATATGAGAGAGAGACAGAATCACAATATTAAGGGGCAAAATATAGAAAGCGATTTTCCTTTCTATATATGGTGTTGGACTATTATTTTTTTGCTCTTCATACTATTTATTCATTAATTAAATTTTATTATTCCAATAAAATAGTACAGTACAAAGAAATCAATTCTCAGAAATTAGGCCACCTAAGGTGGGATTCGAACCCACGACCTTTGGGTTAGAAGGTCCTACGCACTATCCATTACGCTACAAACACACAGCGAGCGTTTTGCCTTCTTATATATGGTGTTGAACTATTATTTTTGTGTGTTTGTTACTCTTTATTCATTAATTAAGATTAATTAATGAATTAATAATTAATTAAGTGATAAGAAGATGAAAGAAGTGAATAAGAAGTATTTTATTAACGATTGAAAATATGAACAAGATATATATGTATATATAAATAAATATATATAGGGAGAGTGTGAACTAGTAGTAGGAATTGAAAAAAAAAAGTTATTTTAAGGGGTTGCTGGTAAATCTGAACGGTTGATTTATTGTGTTTATTTACGTCACACTTTGAAGCTACTCAATGGCTATTGATAATTTGGTAATTCTGAAAGGGAAACAATTTGATGAAGCGTTTGGAAACTGTTATTTTTACAATAACTTGATTAAAAATGTCGATTCACATAATATAAAACGACTTTGAAAAAAAAAAAAGATTTTTGACAGCAAAAGGCGATTGGCAAATTTTTCGAAACAAATTAATAAAAAAAAAAAAGATCCTTAAACTGGTGAAACTTCAAAACATTTCTGAAAAAAAAAAAGGAAATATCACGTCTAACAGTTTGGAAGAGTCTTAAACCAAATACTAATTCACAATTTATGAAAATGAAGAAAACTCCATGTTATCAAAAAAAACAAAACAAAAAAAAACAACTTAGAAACGCGTTATGCTATTAAAAGATTAGTAAATACAAATTTGATTTTCTAATGAAAAGAAATTTAATCTTTACGGTCTCTATGGGTACAAATAATTGAAAAAGGAACTGGAAGAATGTTGATTTCGATAAATGGGATGATGATCAATAATAACTGAAGATAGCCATGGGGTAAATTGTGCATTTTACAGCAAATTTCAGAACGAATGATATGTTATATGATCACGATACCGTTTGGGCTTTTATTAAGTGAAGCTAATAGGCGGGAAATACTCAATACAATATTGCTTTTTGATATAATCTAAATGCCCATGAATCGTTTTAAGAAGTTTATGTTTTCCCATGACCAAGTCGAAGTTCAGACTTCAATCTCATGGAAAATTTGTAGGGTATACTATGCCACAAAGTTTATGCTGATAATAAAGAGTTTTCATCTGCCAGTGTGATCTGGAAGTAATCATTAGCATAGAACGGCACAGTATTTCTGAAATAGAACGTAAGCCCCAGGTTATTTCAATATGAAAAACAGAAACAGGGAGAACCAACATCATATTAACATTAAAAATTTTTCTTTTTGTTTTTGTTCAAGCGATTTTATAGTGTTTTACTTCCTTTACATCTCACCAAAATTAACTGTAATTGACGGCGCTATATTTTCCTACGTTTCCTAACCCAACCGCTACATTATAAGCGAAAGTATTACTCCAGTAAATAAGGAAACGAATCGAACAGACACGATGTTTGTCACAATTCAATATTTTTGTTAACTTAATCCTTAAGTGCATTATTCAAGAATGGAAACTTAAATATAATTAAATATGATGTAGTATATATATATAATTTTTTAGAGTTTTCGAAAAATTATCCCTGAGTGATCATTTATGTAGCTTTTGTTTATTGCGTATAATTTTCGTGCTATATATGCAAATGCATTAATGCAAATTTAAATGAGTTCAAAGAAACTCTTACGATCTACTTGAAAACTAATTAATCTATAAATTTCTATTAAGTAAATTATTCATTATTCACATATAAATCATTTTTTCTTATTTTCACTCATATCCATAAATTAATGATAATTCAGAGTCACGCAGAAATCGACCTCTAAAATTTACATATATCACCCTACATACTACCATACCATACATACCTACATACCATAGACTACATACATCTCCAAGAATCACATGCAAATTGCAGGAAGCTACCGGATGACACCGATAGTACACCACAATGAGGAGAGTGTTAGAGGGGAATATATAGCGAATACATGCAAAGAAGTAAAATTGTTCGCACAAACGCTTTATAAACCTTTCAGTGCAATAATCGCATAGTTATGACTCAAAGGATGCATTTGGATGATTTTTTACGTGGTTGAATTATAGGCCGTCTGGAATGTGGGTGTACCCAGCTGGAAGTATCCGAGGAACTTGGAATCGCCCAGATGTCATCTCCGGGCTTTGGTAATCATTCCAAGATGATGGTAATGTGAGTAGACGCTACAGCACTGGTCTCCCCCGAGTTACAACGCTGAATGAGGACTGACATTTGGCGATTATTGCCAAAAGAAACAGACGAAGCACAGCATCAGACCTGTCTCGTCAACTCTCTTCAGCCACTGGTACAACAGTTTCAAGACAGACCGAATACAGACGCTAAGTGAAGATTGGCCTATATGCTCTCGTAGACCTATCATATATGCTCCACTTACTGCAACTCAATGTCGCGTTAGCCTGGAGTAGACAGTATGCATTGTGGACACCGCAACAGTGAACTTGTGTAATCTTTTCCGAGGAGTCCAGGTTTAACTTACAGTTTGATTCTCCGCGGACTTTCATATGGAGAGTACCAGGTACCCGTTACCACCAAGAGAACATTTAAACGACACCGTTCCGGTGATGCAAGATTTCTCGTTTATGGACGAATTATTCTGGGTTTCAGAACTGACCTGCATGTTCAAATTGGAACCATGGCAGACCAAAGCTATCGCGGGACGTTATTCTGGAACAACAAGTACGCTTGTTTCGGGGTGCCAATGGTGCATAATTTGTGTTCATGGATGACAACATCCGTTCTCACCGTGCAAACATCGTAAATGAATGCCTCCAATAGGAAGATAGCACTCGTATGGTCTTGCCAGCAATCTCACCGGACTTGAATCCAGTAGAGCGTGTGTGGGACATACTTGTCCCAAGAGTTGCAGCCCGTCAACCACCTCCTACAAGAGGACCGGAACTTCGTAGAGCATTGCTTGATGAATGGTGCAAAATTCCCCTAGATCAGATCGATAATTTGATACTCAACATGTCTATGCGTTGTACGGATTGTATTGCATCGTTTGAGAGACATACGATGTTTAGCAATCATACTAAACATCTAATATTGGTTTTTTTTTAAACTTTGCTCCTGGCAGCAAACATCGCGATTTTTATTAATGATATCAAACATTTTGCATTTTCTTTGCTCTTTACCTTTTGTTTAATAGAATGGCTTTAGAAATAAATTACATTTGTTTTGCTTCTGAACTTGCATTATCCTTAATTTATGGACATGAGTGTATTTGTTGAAAGCATTTTGTTTCAATGCACACAAATAAACAAAAGCAAGCATTAAAATTTATACAATTATAACGTTGTTTTTTTTTGTAAACCTAATATGCTCTAAATTCCCTCTTTTCAGTTTTCATTTAGTCCTTTTAATACGATACAATATTTAAGCTTTTTATTGGAAAAATTTAGCGCTAACTTGTTTTTTTAAATTGAGGAAATAAGTTTTAGCTTATTTTTCGTTGGAAATATATTTAAAACAGGAATTAAGCATAATTGTACGTACCAAATAGCGCTGAATTAAAACATTTAGTTCATAACAATGGTTTCTTAATAGCAACTATCGTTAGTTTTTGAAAAACTAATAGTCATTAGAGGTTTGAATCAATTTATTTTAATTTACCGAATAATAATATAATTTGACGTTAAATTTTTTTAAAAAAAGATTAACTTTTGTGGTGTAAAGGTTTAATATAAAAGTGCTGTAATAGCCTTTTTAAAAATAAATAATTAAAATAATGGCAGATTAAAATTATTATTTAAATTTAAATACAAGGAATTAGCATTGTTTCAAATTAAGATTAAACCATTATCTTTTTTTATTTCTAAAAATAACAAATATTTACAAGTTAATTAATCTACATTTATACCTGTTCAATTTCTATTATTTTAAATAAACAAGCTTAGCTTAAAGATGAGTTGAATTATTTGTAATTTAAATTTTATGTTGTGTGTGTGTGTGTGTGTGGCTTGCTTTTTAATATAAAACACATGTATTGTTAAAGTTATCTCATAAGGGATTTAAAACAAAGAATTTGTTAATTTTTGAAGGGTTGAATTTGTTTTTCAAGTTATGAGTCGGTAAATTTAACTAGAATATTTTGTTTGAAACAAAATACTATGGACGAAAAAAATTTAAAGTTTAATCCTTAAGTAGTTAACAAATTAAGGCTTAAGTGCTAAATTCTCGAAATTTGTTGAAAGTAGTAACGAGCATTGACAAATATGCAAAGTAAAAATGCATTTAAAAGAGCCTTTTACTATGGGAAATTTGAAAATATCAATATCAAATTATTTCTTGGTGTTGTAGTTAGTAAGTTGTATATATATATATATATATATCATTGGCGCACACAAGGGGGGGGTGTTCCCGGGTCCGGATATTCCCCATAGCCCTTGATTTTTTTTCGATTGTTTATAATCCTATGTATATAATAAGTAAAATTTAATTAACTGTTTGTTATTAATTAATTCTAATAATTTATTTCTGTTTTTTGTTCCCGATAATCGACAAAATCAAAAGAATATATTTGGCGGTGAAAATTTGTATGATATGAGAATGGCGGACTTTCGACCCTAGAACCCCCTGTCCCACCTTGTGCCAGTATTCTGTTAGTGCCACGAATATATATGTATATATATAAATAATTCAATCACAACTTAATAATCCATTAAAAAATTGAAATTATATGAATCTTATAATATTAAAGCCCATTTAAAAATATCAATGGCGAATATAGAAGATAAAATTCGAACGTTTTCAAACAAAATTAAAAAATGATAAAATAAAAATTTATAAAATATCCAAGTGCAACCTCAGGCTTAGGACCGATAAGTGTGGTTAAACTAGTTTGAAGGCGCCAACCTTCCCCCTATTGCAGCTTGGTAAAATATCGGAAAATATCCAATTCTCAAAAATTTAAAAATTAAAAATTAAAAGGTTAAAATTAAACTATTAAACTTGAAAAATTAAACTATTCGCCATCGCATTCTGAAAGATATTATAACATTAAAATATTAAAATTTTAAAACAATTAAGTGCATAATATAAGTGAACCATCGAACACCAAATATGACGCACCCATCTTTAAAATAGTTGTATAGGTAGAAAAAATGTTTAAAATCCGAAAGTTCAAATTAAAAACCCAGTATGTTCACAAATGAATAGCGTAAATCATTAAAAACTCACCAAAGAGCATCCTATCAATAATTCAATTCACAATTTTTGAACGATTTTTCTCTCATATTTAATGCAACAATTACTACTCCTATATTTTGCTCATAACTCCCACTAATGCCATGTCAATCCAAATTTTTCATAATCTCACACTAGAGTAACTATTTGGTATTAGATGCAAAACAGATTGCATGCAAAAAAGTTGCTTGATTGGTCATAAATAATTTTAAAGTGTAGTCGTGTAAATATTGGCCTATGTGTGTATTAAAATGTATCCTGTGTGTGGAATGTACACATTCTTTACAGCTGAACTACTAACAAGCTGACTTTGTGGACCTAATGTTGTGAAGTGGATTTGTGCATTTATAAGTTTAAAAATATTTTTAAGAAATAATTTTGATCTATGTATTTTCTTAAGAAGTTGATGAAATATATATATATATATATATATATCAGCGGCACTAATCCACAATATCTTAATTTAATACAGACAAATAGTAACAACAGTGAAGCAAATTTTCTTGACATACATATAAAATTAATAGATAATGTAATAGTTTCTAATATTTATGATAAAAGAGAATTTAATTTCAATATTATAAAAGTTCCTCATTGGGAGAGTAATGTACATGTTTCTATATTCAGAAATATTGCTATTAATTATATACAATGTAATATGAATTTCTGGTGTCAAAAAAATCAGAAATAATAAATAACTATAAAAATTTTACTAAATATTGCTTAAATCAGAAATACCCAATTAATTTTATTAATAGTTATATGAATAAAGCTATTCAAAAAATAGTAAGCATTCAAAATTCTGAGATTGATTATATTTTATTACTATAAACAAGTATTTCATAGTTATAGTTATCTCCATATTCTAATATTAGATAAAACTACTTATTATTATTTTATTCATATTTACTCTAGTGTTACTAAAGTTATGCTATAATATGCAACTCTTATTAATTTTTATTTCCATTCTTTTTACACTTTTTTAAGTGCTACATTTCAGCCATTCACACGCTTTGAATCTGCATTAGGGCCCAGAATCTGGCAATAACTTATTTATTGAACACAGATTTAGCGTGGGCTCTGCATTTTTAAGTGCAATTTGTAGGTAAGTTACCTCTATCTTGTAATGGATTTAGATATTCCTATCCATTTTTTTCAATAGATTTTTGCTCAGCATTATTTACATAAAGGGGGAAGGTTGACTGGCCAAAAAACATGTTTAAACCCCCTTTTATATAAATTATTCTATATATTAGCTGTCCTAAGTCAGCAATGTTTATAATACTGCAGCATCCTTTTTATAATTTTAATCTCGGTTGCTCATGTGTCCTTCATTGTGTGATTTTCCTACTGTCTATGTGTTTTTCGAATGTGATTGTTGGATGTTTATCTCTTGTTTGATAAGACTATATATATATATATATATATATATATATATATATATATATATATATATATATATATATATATATATATATATATATATATATATATAAATAGCTTAAACAAAATTTTTTATTTTTAAATTTTGCATTTAGAAAAAAAACTATTACTATAATTATTTTTTTTATTGAAGATAAAAAAAGGAAGATAATTCATTCAGTAAAACAAAAGCTTTCATTTTTTTTTTCTTTTATCAAAATACAATTTCTTTTTTTGATTTCACATTTTAATGTACAGTATTTTTAAACTTGAATTTTAAATCAGAATCAATCTGACTTATTCAAAAATGTATATTTTATTACACGTGCTGATAGTTTTGTAAAATAGATAAATAGATGTGTCTGTTACATGATAATTAACTTGTAATTTTTAGGTAAAATCCATTACTGGGATATAATCAAAGAAAGAACAAATTTAAATTTCAGAATAATCAAATTAATTTTGAATCTAAGTAAAATTTGACTATGAAGCTATCTCCGTATTTTACTTTGAATACATTTTTTATTTATATTTTCTATAAGAAGTATGAAAAAATGTCATTGAGGCCACAAATCTCAGTTTTTAAGAATATTAAATAAGAAAATAAGATATCGTTATAGATAAATTTATGAAAATTTGGGAGCACAAATTTCTATCATTACAAATACTCAGTTCAGTGCTGGCGTTATCGTCATAAACATATAAATTTAATAATAGTTTCATTGAGCATTTCTTTTTTGTTATAGTGCGAACATAAACTTAAATGTGAACTGAGGATGAGTTATTAATTGTTTTGTATACAATCTTATACAGATATTATAGTAAAATATAACTTTAAAAGTTCAAAAAAATCTTTATTTGATTTTCAATTGTATTTAAGTATTATTTTCATTTACAAAATTGTAGCCTTTATTTTATTGTTAATTTTGATTCAATTGTTGTTAATTGACAGTAGGCGTATGTTTTGCTTAGAACTGTTTGGCGTGAATTTATATGTCTCTTAAAAGTATTTTTTTTTATATAAACAAGTAAAACAAAACAAAAATAATAATTCTTAATTTTTTTATTTTTAATTGAAAACTAAATTTATTACTGCAAATATGTGTATTAATTTTCTATAAATTATATACATTGAGCACAGTTACTTCGATAATTGAATGTGTTTATTAAAAATATTCGCTGATGGGAAGATGTTTTAAAATTCAATGCAATACACAACAGAAAATGAATAATGTAAGACGGAAACGAATAAAAAAAAAAAAAAATAAAATAAATGTCACAAGATTAAAGTTGCATAACATGTTAGTACTATAACAAAATAATTTACATAACAAAGTTGTATAACAGTCATATAATGTATGCTATTCCCCTAAGTTACATACAAATATTTATATTAAAAAAAGGCTAATTGTAGGAAATAAATATGTTAATAGTATGTTTAAGATTTAAACAAAATATCATTCAACTTTTAATTTCGAAGCTTGCGTTTAAATTTTATAAATAAAAACTAATAAAAATTTATAATTTAAATAAATTATCTGTTCGGGGAATTAGAGGTAGCGTGCCCGCCTCATAAGCATAAGGTTGTGGGTTCGAACCCCGATTTTCTGGATGCAAAAATCGTAGGCACACATGTCATATGATTATGTGGCCAATCAATTTGGCTCTGGTTCTCTGGGCAAAATTCAATCACGGCTGTATTAAGCCTGCGATAAGAGCTTGAATTTAATAAATTTAAGCGTCAAAAGTTTGATGCCACTAGATGGCGCCCCCCAATGAAATGGCTATCGCACTTGTTGACTTGCAATGTTTGTAAAAGCTAAACTGCCAAAATGCAGACCATTAGAAAATAAAAAAACATAATTTAAAGAAAAATTCATAATTTAAATAAAATTATAATTTAAATAAGTATATGTATTTAAATAAATTTATAATTTAAATATAACAATCACACACATGAATCCCAGTAACAGAGGAGCCTTTTAAAAAAATTTTTTCGAGAGTGAGTTTATGTTTATACTCTAATAATAATAATAACTATATGAATTATTTACACGAACATGTTAGTGGTTTGATTACTTATTTTTTATTTTTCAAATCTTAGTTTCAAGTATTGAATTATCTTCGTCAAATTTATTACTTGATTACTCAAATATTTAAATTATATGAGGAAGTAGGCATTTTTTTATTTATTTCAAAGATATATAATCTTATCATACAGTTAAAAATATCTATTTCTTCAATGGTCACTACTGATACTAAAAATACCCAAACATGGCGATTTCCTGACACTCAGCAATCAACGAATCCCTTTCCTCTTTTCTTCTTTCACAATGAGGTTGTTCATAAAGGAAGAATGGGGGAGGGAGGAAAAGACACGGAATCGAAGTGATCAGACTTCCATATTATATTTAATCAATGCCCATCTGCCATATGACGAGTGATGAAGGGACGAATTGGGGCTGGGGGAAGAATGAGAGAAATATCATTGCCTTCCCCCCTCATCCGAACGGATAATACGTACATTATCCGACACGGCGGGTTAAAGAGACCATAAAGGAAATGCCTGATCCAACGACCCGGGTCCCAGTCGGTATACGTAAGAGTATTAACCACTGCCAGTCTGTAAGACGAGGTGTTATTAAGAGAGCTTTTAGGCTGCAGCAGATTAACCGTCGCTTAGGCGCGTTGATGGGGAACCGTAACTTTTATTGGAAATTTCCTCATCCAATATTGCAAAACCGACAGTTTGGGTAACAATGCTCAGTGCAATTGAACGAAATTTCCTGATTCAATAAAGACAGCATGTGGTACAATGTTCGTTAAAATGTAATGAATGGCTGTGTGTGGTGTAGATGAAGATGCATTCTAAAAAATGGGGGATTTCGAAATAAATAAGGAATGTATTAGTTTTGATTCATTCGAGAATTTTAAATTTTTGCTGGAAATATTTGAATAGGAGTGATGTAAATTTTAGAGAGGTAAAAGTATTGTTTAGAAATCGTTAATCTATGCATGCATGTGCAAGAGTCTTAGAGTCTTTGTAATAGTTTAAATAATTTTTTTAAAAAAAATTTACTCAAACTTTTTATTTAAAAATAAAATAAAAATAAATTTTAAAATGCCAAATTTTTAAATCTGTGTACATGATGTTATCATTCTGTAAAGTAAGAAAACAATTTAGCAATAAAAATTTATTTTCAAAAGCTTTTGTTTTGGGGGAATCCTGAAAGTAGTATTTTTTTTTATTTACGCCAGGAAGAATAAATCAATATTTTTTATATACAAAATGCTTCTTTTCAAAATATACTTTGTTGCAATATAATTAAATATTTTATGAATTTCTAGCTGCAATTAAAATCTTCTTTAAGTACTACTTATTGTGCTTAAAAGATTTTTAAAATTAAATTTTTCTTGGATCTGTATTTAAATAGTATATAAAAACAGAACAGAACATTTTGGTATTGATATCTATATACATAAAATATGTATTTGTTATTTTACGCAGAATGCAAAACACACACACATGCACGCACTCACGCACACACACACATATATATATTCTTCTTTTCATGTTTTTCATATATATATATATATATAGATAGATGTATGCACCCCCACCCCCACACACATGCGCATGCGCACTGTGTTTTTAAGTGATTTATGCATTGAACTATATCTTTCAAAGAGGTCAAACAAGTAAGAATTCATACATATTACATTTAAAATAAAGTGAGTAAATGAGTGAATATTAACGTCTCACTGTTCAGCTACACGAGGGCTTTACATTTAAAATAAAGATTCCATTAGAATTATCAACACAATGATAATTTGTAACTATCGTAATAAAATGAATGTTTTATGCATTTCTCTTTATCAGTTTCTTAATTAAAACAAAAATTGGAAATGGGAAATTGGTAAAATTCATTTATTCATTTAAATTGTACGAAGAAAATTCGGATTAGGATAAGAGTAAAACATTTGTGTGAATCGATTACATTATTAACTATAAATGTGAATTGTACATTTGATATTTTATTATCTTTAAAAGAATAATAAAAAAATAAGCATACGAATTGTTTTATAATCTTATTAGTTTATGTTCGCTTTTTTCAATCAAACATTTTTTTCTGGCGGGCGCCCCCAATTTCCTTAAAGATTTTTGTTTGATATATCCGAAATTACTTATTTGTATAACTTTTAATTGTACTGAAAAAGTAATTTGTTTTTATTTGAAATTACTTTTATTTTAAATAAAAAATTTAAAAAAATAAATTTTTTTTGTGAACGTTTGTTTTTAAATTAAATAATTTAAACTAATTAATCTAAATTAAATTTCGAAAATAATAATATGTAGTATATAGGTGAAACATTTTTGTAGTATATATATGCATTAAGTCGAATCACGCATTTACGAATTGGAACATGTTCAGTAAATTTACATAAAAATGAATAATGTACACATTTAATCTATTAAATTATAATGACAAGAGGGATTTAATATATAAAAAGGGAGCACATAACAGTATCAAAAATAATTTTTAAAAAAAAAAACCAGAAAAACATTTTGAATTTATTATAAAATTTACTCTATGGAATAAACCAAAAATTATAGAGTGTAATATATAATTTGAGTAAGAAATGAATTTCAAAAAGAAATAAAAGCTTTTAATTTTGAAACAAATTTGTAAGTGTGTTTATTAACCTTGCTTAGAAATTTTACATTTTTGATTTGAAAAACCTTCTAATGTTCTTTTTCTTCTGGAAGATAAGTATTTTTGGCAATAAAAAGCATAATGAAAAAAAAAAAATAATAAATACGCGTTTATTCCAGTTAAAAGTTATATGTTCGATTGAAGGAACAGCACTAAAAAATTGAAACAACAGTTTAAAATTATTTTCTTTCAAACTGCGCAAAAGTTCTGTTATTCATGGGAAAAAAGCTAATTATCCCCCAATCTTCATATGTTAACTAAACAAAATTTATATATTAAAGTAGTTTTGCCCTAAAATAAATATATTTTTGAATGAGAAATGACATTACAAAAATTTCACGATACCTAGTTTAATTTGGTCAGATAAATCATTTTTAATTTTTAAATAAAATAGCTAACAAAATAAACAGCATAAAAATTGGTTCAATGCAAATTTATTTAAAATGAAGTTCAAATAGATTTTTTCAAACTAGTACAAAAAAGAAGGAAATATTCACAAATTATCTTTTCTTACGAAGAATTCGAATGTTCTCAGTTCTACTCTTCATGTAGTGTCTCTTTATTTTAAATAAAATATATAAAAATTCATAATTGGTTCTCATAAGTTTATTTTATCATTTTTTACCTTAAATAGTTATGCCACATGTACTTATTAGGTCATTGATTGGTTATAGTGTTTTAAAGTGACGTAACCACCTCCACGAACTTTATTTGGATACGTAATAAACTTATATTACCATATCATTGAAATAAATTCAGTTATGAAGTTATTAATAAGAATAAAAAAAAACTCACTCTTACAAAAAGTCATGTTTGCCTTTAAAAGTAAAAGTATTAAAAAAACTGAAAACTAATACATGAACATATTTGAAAAATTGTTACAAATTTAAAAGAAATTAAATCTTAAGGAGATGGAGAATTTTGCAAAATTGTAAGGAGAACCTGAGAGAAAGTCTGTTTCTTTTAAGTTTTCTTTTCTCTTGAAAAATTATTTTCATAGGAAAAAAAGGTATATTTTTTTCTTTAAGAAAATATTTTATTCAAGTTAATTTAAATCGTTTTGCTAATGATTCTTTTTTATTAAGAAATAAAATTACG
Organism: Trichonephila inaurata madagascariensis; assembly: GCA_019973955.1. Classification (NCBI taxonomy): domain Eukaryota; kingdom Metazoa; phylum Arthropoda; class Arachnida; order Araneae; family Nephilidae; genus Trichonephila; species Trichonephila inaurata. The sequence continues at coordinate 67,773 of BMAV01015928.1, forward strand.
AAAAGAAAATATTAAAATTTGTAAAAAACATGATGCTCTTACAGTATGAAAATATTTAAGTTAAAATAAATATATTTCATCTTTTTGTTGATCGAGGAAACAATTTTGCAAAAAATGATTTGAAATTAATATAGCTTTGTTGTTAAAAATAGAAGTATTTTTCTCGTTCATAAGCTTTGAGAAAAAATATTTTTAACATAATTAATATTGCTATGGAGAAAAAGCTTGAGATTTTTTGTCATTTATAAAATAATAAGAAAAATAGCAAGTAAGTTGAAAAATATATATATGCCAAGATTAAAAGTGACTTAATAGAATACTAGAATGAAAAAACAAAATATCTTGATATTTTTGCTGAAAATAACTAGGTACAATTCCTCTGCCTTTTCCAATAGTACATCAAGCTGTGCAAAAATTTTAAATGAGCATTTTTATGAAATTTATTGCTCCTTAAGAAAAATTATTGGTGTATTTTGATAAAAAATTTACTTCTTTTTTTATGCGAGTTTGTTATGAACTGATGACAGGCTTTACATTTTTTTTTCATCAAGTGCAAAAGTGCTCTCACGATTTTTAATTTTTATTTTGTATGATCAAAAGATCATTTATATTATCACAAATAGAATTATAATGTAAAATATCAGGTATGAAACAAGAAAAAAAAAATAATAATACAAAAATATTTCGTATTAGTTGCATAAATTAAAAGTAATCGTTTCATTTGAAAATACATAAAGAAAATTGAAATTTTTTTTATTACATGTTGAAATGTTACAAAAATGTTTAGGAATACTGAAAAGGTATACAAATTTTAGTTTACAGCTTTTATTAGAAAGCTTAAATCATTTTAAGCGTTTTTTTTTTGTCTTTGGCATTCATACTTCAGCTCGTACGACACATGCAAAATTCGGTTTGCCAAATTGGCGAGTTATCTTGAATGTTGACATTTTTGTAATGGTACGTAATAAATTTATTACAGTATCACGAAAACTTTTTTATATATAGAGATTATATATAGAGAGGTATATATAATCACGCGTATTCCTTGTAGTTTTAAGAGGGGTCGTTTGTTTTTATTTTCATGGTCTACCGGTACAGATTACACAAATGAGATTTTTATAACTAGTAATAATAACCCTATAATATGGTTTAAAATTTTCCAACAATCATTCTATCCTTTGGACACGACAGAAATTCTTTTTCAATTTCTATTATTAGTTCACAATCTCCCTATATCTTGTTCAAATTTTCAATCGTTAATAAAATACATTTTCAAACGCTCAATTAAACTGAAATTTTTTGTACACAATTATTTTGGATGACAATACGGTAATTTAATTATAATTAATGAAAATTAATTTATTAAGACTACTTTTTCAAAGAATTACAGATACATTACAGAATTACAGATACAACCATTTTGACGATTGTGCCGAAACTTCAAAAAGTTTTTTTCTCACATTTGAGCTGAAATTTTTTATACATGATTGTTTAGGGGGACAATGCGATAATTTTTAATTATAATAATTAAAATTAATTTACTGAAATTAATTATTTAAAGAATTGCAGATACAGTCACGTTGGCTTCATTTTTAGCGACTTGGGTCAAAACTTAAAAAAAAAAATTTCTCACGCATTCAGTTGAACTGAAATTTTATATACACAATTGTTTTGGATGACAATACTATACTTTAATGATATTTAATAAAAATTAATTGTCACTTAACATTGTGATTCTTTCCATGTGTATCTACATATTTATATTAATTGTAATTATTTGATAAAAAGTAACTAAAATAAAATTTTTCTTTCTTGGCCTGAGTAGGAATTGACTTACTTTTTTTATATTACTTGTTTATATATAGAAACAGGTAATATAACCCCATATTAGTAGCAGTTTTAAGAGGAGTCGTTTGTTTTTATTTTCAAGATCAACCGGTATACATTACAAAAATGAGATTTTTATTACCAGTAATAATAACTCTATAATGGTTTAAAACTTTCGAGCAATCATTCTATCCTTTGGGCAAGACAGAAACTTTATATATATATATATCCATAAACTTCGACGCCGATTGCATTATATATTGAGAAACCAATCACTCGTGCAACGGAACCTCTTCAAAATTAGCTTCGATTGAACAAAGTATGAACCTGCTAACACGGAGCTCGCATTATCCCTCCATCCTTTCAGCTGCATTATCCTCCAGGAATATAGAGTGGCCCCCGAAAATCATTTTCTCCAACTTTCTTCTCCCATGCTTGTTACAGTTCCCCAACTAATTTCGCCGACTTCATTATTGTGCAAATGGGTCTCATTAATCCCTGACGCATTGTTCAAGAACGAAATACTGCCCAGAAATGGAGTCTCTTTTAAGAAAGATTTAGAAATGGAAAGAACCCTTCCGCTTCTTCTCGTTCATTATAGCACCAGAAGGCTGCCATCCTCGTTAGATAATGATTGAACGGCTTGAATGGATAGTCATCACTACAGGTATGACCGCATTGTGATGAAGGGAGCACATTGTTACTTAATGCCCTAGAATAACTGACTCGTCTCTTAAACTGTGCTTCGTGTTCTTTAATATTTCCGCCGCCTCTAGTGAAAATACACATTTTCTTGAACAGAAGATGAATAACTTGAACAATTCTTCAGCTCACGGTTAGGGGATGTGTAATTTTAAGCTTACATGTCATACGTCGTAACTAGGGATCATAAAGACGCGTGAGCTGCAACGATTTTATTCAAGCGGGATTCTTAGGAATAATTTTAATGGCTCATATTTTCATAGAGTATCCGACTACTTTCCGAACCGTGTTTCTGAAAAAGAGTATATGAGAGAATAATTGTTTTTATATTTTAGAGTCATTTGAATTAGAATATGCATATACAATTGTTTTAATAAAATCATTACAAGAAAAAATTATTTAAATGCAATTGTCTGGCAGAAAAGGAATGTAGTGTTTGGCTACTGTTGGCGGTAGATTATGAAATTCTGGCGTTATTCTGCCCAGTTTCGGAGAGTGGTTTGCTGTTTTTTTTAAGGAGAGGTGAATGATTCTCGAGCAAGACGGTGAGGGGTGAGGATGTCCCTTGGTTTGGAAGCGCGAAGCGTTGGACTCTGAATAGAGAGTGTGAAGGAAATTGAGTTTCTTAACCGACGCACAGCGCATGGTCTGGTGTACTAAGAAGAGATAGTTTCTAGGGAGAATTTTTAACACGTTTAGTTGATTGTATTGAGAAGTTTTAAAAAGTAATTGAGATATATTACAGGGAAAGAATGACATATTTTCAAAACATTATCCTTTTATTCAAAATGCTTCTAAGTTGATAACATTTTACCTTTTTATAGCTAGGATTTCTATACGGGTCTAAATCACTATTATATAAAAATTCACATTATCTTCACAGTTCTGAACCATTAAAATATCAATAAATTCCCTTCTGAATTACACACATTCCAAGAATCCTAATTCAGACCCTGTGGAGATATCTTATCTATACATAGACAAAATATTTTTATTAAAGATGAATTTTTCATAAAAGAAGAATGCTTTTAACGTGTGTTATTATTCCTTCCCTTTTTGGAAAAATTCTATTTAAATAATTTTTTCTTGTAATAATATTCTTAAAACAATTATATATGCATATTCTAATTCAAGGGTAACTAAATATTATATAAAAATATATTCATTTATAAGCTTTTTCAAAATCACGGTTCCGAAAATAGCCGAATACCTTTAACAGAGAGAGTATTAAGATTAAAAAAATAATAATAAATTTTTGTAGATTCGCAGATCAGGTTTGCTTTTAAGTTGATATAAAAACAATTTCTATTTAAGATAATTATTCTGATTTTTTCAATTTCAATTTAAAAATAGCATTTACTGTAAAAAAATGTATTATTTCAAAAGCATTGTAGGTAAATAATTTTGTTTGTATTTCGTATTGCAATATATATATATATATATATATATATATATAACCATTTTTAATCTCTTTGGTATTTCGGATTGGTTTTGTAGAAGGTTATAAAGAAATTTCAATGTACTGTAAGATCTAGCGTACAGCACGCACCTATACTTTCAAGCTGCAATTTTTATTTTTAGGTATATTCGCCATATAACGGGCACTCCCTTTGTTATGAAGAAATCTAAAATGTACGTGCGCATGTTTTGAAGTCATTTATTCGAGGTATCATTCCTAGCTTAAAAAATAGTATATATCTAGAACTATAACCCCTTAAGTTTATAAGGAATTCTTCATATTAATAAAATATTTCGATATATGAAGAATAATTTTTTCTATGCTCATATTTTTTATTTTTTATTTTAAAGCTCTCATTTTTATACCCGGTGTATAACGCTCGCTCTAAATTTCGATCTTATTTTTTTGTGTGTGCAAAAAGTGTACGCTATACGCAGGAATTTACGGTAATTAAAAATATTTCACTTGCCCTTATTTTTCTTGCTTATAAACTCTGATTAAATTTTTAAAAAATCTCAAATGCAACTCAGTTTATTCATTCCTCCTCATTCATTGATCCAATCTCTCTCATCTCAATGTGATTCTTATTCTTAGTGATTAATGAATTTTCGATATTTTAACATTTCATACCATTTAATTAATTCCTAATTCCGTTTTTACGGTAGATGTTCAAATAACAGAAATTAAAGTCAACTATTTACTCTATACTTCAGTACCATGACTCATTTTATTGTACAGAAAAACTAACTAGAGAATTTTTAAGATATTTTTTTTATAATATTTTAGGAATGCATCTAAGGAATTGTATGAAACCAGGTAAACAAAATATTATTTTATGTTTACTGATACCCGTTCTTTAAAAGTTTACAATTCATTAACTTCTACAATTCAACAAAGAAGAATGGAGAACACTCTGTAATGTAAAAAAGGAATATACTAGAAATGAAAGAAGTACATAAGTTGTTTGAGAAATATTTGTTTCATTAGAAAAAATAATTAATTTCAAAAATTTTATGTAGGACTGTAATTTTAATGTTCAAAGTAGAAAAATCAAGATAAATAAAGTTCAAATCGATAAAATCACACAATACGTAGTGAGAAAGTACGACTGAAATTATTTACAGTAATATTAAAGAATTTATGGCTACTGTAGATTATCAAAGGTATATACATCGGAACACTTTATTTAACTAATTTATAAATAAATTAAATATTCTTATAAAAATACTTTTCAAAATTTCAAACTGCAAAAATGAGCATAGTTTCTTAATTAAAATATTTTATTCAATTGAAATTGTTCTTAAGTTTTATAATTTATCATTATGTTTTTAAGGGAATAAAATAAGTTTAACTGGTATATTTAAAACTCCAATTTGATAATTTCGTAAGTACAAAAAAACATTCCAGGGCGCGCCGCCGGGGGGGGGAGGGGGGTATTACATTATTATTATTTTTTAAAAATGATTTATATCCAAGTTCTATTAAACTGTCCTTAAGTATATTAAATACACAATACAATTTTCTTATATTATTCTTACTATGCAGAATACTATTTTAAATGTGTTAAAATCTTGTTTTTTCTTAAACCGCTTTCTAAAAATATCTATTCTAAGTGTTAAATAAATAAAACAATATTACAGTCATTAATGAAAGCACTCTGATAACGGAAAGCAATACGACTTTCAACAATTTTTTATTACAAAATTCTTGTACTGAGATTATTTAAGAGAAAATAATTTTTAGAAAAAAGAACAAAATAGTTGCTCTAAAAAATTCACCATGCTTTTGAGAGATTCTCATGAAAATTGCATCTGTTATAATTAACGGGGATGTTTTGGTGTGTAGTATTTTTGTTACATTGAAATGAATATTCTTTGTTTACGTGCTTTCCACAAGGGTGGATTTGAGGGGTTCAATCCCCCTCCCCTCCCGTGGACCAACAGATTTTTAATTTTTAGCATACAGATTACGTTTTGGTGTTTTCGTCTTCTCTTTTTCTAGAATATAATCCCTACCCTTATTAAAGAGTATGCCATAGAGAGAGAGAGAGAGAGAGAGAGATCCGATGTAAATTAGTGGTTAAGCACATGGAATTTATGAAGAAATTTGAGTCATAAGTTCCTCAAGACGGTTAATTGGAGTTGAACTGTAAATTGAACTGAGCTCCTAAGACCTCACTTGATACAGAAATTAAGAGAAAGATCTAACTTAAATGTCGTACTCGCCATTCTTCCAGCTCAAAATTGCATTGTTAATTGCCCGTATTAAAGCAAGGTATTCTAATCAAAGTGAAATTATTTAACGAATAAAGTATTGTGCTGCCATCTATCGAATAAGAATAAAACTTTCATTAGAGTCGTGCTCTTCCTATTCGTCTCTAAAAATGTAAAACACATTTTGTAAAATTCATTTTTGAAATTAGATTTTATGCAGCATATCTCAGCCTATTTTCAAAGAAATGAATGATTTAAAAAACATTAATATATTTCGAATTTCTTAAAAATATATATATATATATATATATATTTGTGTAAATAAATAATATATTCGCGCGTATGTAAGTTACGATTTAAAAATTGTTCAGAATTCCAAGATTTTCTTTTTAGATTGTAGATACGTTTCTCGGAAAACCGTCTGAATACCTAGCAAACATTTATGAGTTGTGAAGTAAAAAGAGAGATTCATTTTACTTTATTAAAATACAGTGTAAAATAAAATATATAATGTTATTTATTTTGAAAAGTCGAGTAAAAAGTGAGGAAAATCAATATAAGTTTATTATGTATACATGTTTATTACTTTTATATATAGCCGGTTGGGTGGCGTGGTTGGTTTGTCACTGGCCCTCTGCACCCAGAGTTAAGGGTTCGACCCCGGCCCAAGTCGGTGGATTTTCATGATGCAGAAAATTGACTGCGGCCATGCCGTATGATTGTACGGCATGCTGAAGATCCCTGGAGTGTCTGTTTGACTTGGGTTCTCTCGGAAAAATTAAATTCTAGTACAGGTTCGCATCGTCAGAGCTCAGGTGTCTCCCTCTAAGCGTCAAAATTAACTGCTGCGATTGGTATCCTCCTATATGGTGCCGCACTAAAAAGAGATACCAGCTTCCGGAAAATGTACTAGGTCTGCAATGGAAAATACTAATCCGCAGTTCATTAGAAATAAACTTTTACATATTTAACATTTATACTTTTAGCAATGCAATATTTAACATTAATTTTAAAAAATGTTCATGTTTTAATTAATAACTAAAATACAATTGAGAATGGATACACATTGTCTCAACAAAGTAATATTATTTATTAATCTCTACTTGTTGAAAACAAACACCTTTCATTACAGAGAGGTGAATTAAAACCATCATCCTCATTAGAAAGTCTTATCAGGAAAATATACTTAATTCCAATGAAGAGTTTTCATTTCGAGTATATTAACTGATTTCTGAAATATTTTGTGGTACTGATACTTTATAAGAAGATTCCTTTTCTCTTTCTCTCTCTTTTGGTTTAGTAAGTTCATTACTTAATTTGTTTTACTGATACAATAAGTTCTTAATATAATAAAAATTATATTCAGCTGAAAAAATCTTCAGACATTGTTGGAATTTTAAGGTATATTAAACATTTAGATCGTGTTTAAAAATGATTTTCCAGACTTGTACTAAGTTTAAGAATTTCCAGAATTGAACTGGATGTTAATTGTTGCACACAAGAAAGTGATCTCTTTTGATTTTGTTTTTCTTCTACCAGTGCGAGAAAGCGCTATATATATATATATTTATCGGATTTGTGGGTTTATTACTTGTATTGTGCAATGATAGTATCCAGTCAAGAATACCCTCCTATATATATATATTAGCACTTTTAGTAAAAGATCAATCTTGATATCTCGAATTCATATTACCAGATTAAGAATCAAAAGCAACAAGTGAATTAAAATGAGTGTTGAATTACATGAACAAATGAGTTTAATAAGTATTACAACGAATATGTTTTAGTACTTCAGGATATTAGGATGAATATTTCATAAAAGTAAAGCAAATTTGACAATTTGATTCCTTATTAATTCGGAATTTATATTGAGTCGAGATACACTAGATATATATCATGATACACTAGAAACCCCTCTCGAACTTTAGACGCACGTATCTCTTTACTTTAAGAAAAAAGCTTAAATACACAGATACAAAGCTTATGCTTCTTATAAAAACATGAGTATTACAATAAAATAAAAACATTAATAACGTAAACAAAGAAAATTTTTACTGAAATTTTTGAAATTAATGAAATAAATAGGTAAATTCAAATCAATAGTTGTATTTTCAAAAACATATCCACTCACAAGAAATATATTTTTAAAAGCTTTATGAAATATGAACTATTATATCAATTTAACGCAATTCAACTATTTTAAGGGAAATAATACAATGCCAGCAATGAGCTGATTGAACAAAATATCAAGAATCAAACGAAAAATGCATTTAAAAAATGGTTGGAATTTCTTGGTTTAAAATTAAGACAAATTTTAATCCGCATTTAACTGATAAGTTTCATAAAAAAATTTGTATATTTTTACATATGTAATAGTATTTTAAGCGTTGAATTTTAAGCAAATTCGCATATGAATTTAATCTTACACATCAAAAGTTAATTATTATAAAAATTGCCTTGATGTGGTTAACGATTGAAATGGCTATTAATGAAAGTGCTCAGTCAGAATTACTAAATTAAAAGCTCCAACGAATTAAAACATTTTTAATGAGACGGTAATTTATTTTACATACATTTTTTTAACAGACTATAAAGTTGGACGCAGTGCTTTTATTGGCGAGAGCATGTTAGGGTTCCATTCCCATCCCCTCCCCACCCACGAGGCATTAGGAACTTATTAATGAGGGTCTTTACACGACGATAAACCCGGTTTTACAAATGACTTTCCATTATCTACTAGCGTAAATGTAAAGGCTAAAAAAAGTATTTGAATTTTCCCTGACGGAAAATGTAGTGGAAGAGAGCGAGAGAGAGAGAAATGATGATAAAAAATGATATGAAAGCTGCAGTGAATGAGCTAAAAAAAAAAGGGGGAATAGGGAACTTTTTTTTCTGGGACTGATGGGCAAAAAGAGATTAAAAACAGCGAATAGCGACGATTAAAAAAGTTTTTTGTTCCATTTTTTTGCCTCTGTACCCAAAAACTAGGGGAGGGGAAGTCTTGGCGTTTAAACAAAAAGGCCTTATCTTTGCTCCCCAGTTATTACTCTCGGCCTATTAACAGAAAAGTATAAAATAGAAACTGAAAAACAGGAGGAAAAAAAAACGAAGTCCTCCTATTAGCTGCTTTTTTTTCTAATAAGTTTTGTGCTATCGTTCGCTAACAGTACCGTTACTGGGGAGTAATTTTTTTCGTTACTCCAATAATTTTTTTCACCTCTATTTCCCTTTTTTCATGTCTCATCTCTGGGCATGTTTTATCAGTTTTATTTTTCGTATTATGTAATTTCGCTCCTTCCCTTAATGAGTGAGGCTACAGTGCTAAGAAGTGTGACAATGCGCGCTCGAATCAATAACTTACGAGATAAATTGGACGAAAATGATTGGCTGGTGAGAAGCACGAAAAAAAGTTCCCTTCCCCACCGATTTTTTTTTAAATTTATTTTTTTTCGATGATTAAAACGGGTCTTGCCATTGTTCTACAAAGAGCTCAAGGGAAAGTTTTCTTTTTATTTTCCCCTTTTTTGCTGTGACGACAGAAAATAATTATTCCACGACTTTAAAAGTAAAATATTAAGCGGGACATTAAAATTTATCGATTAATACTTTGTTCGGTTTGAAAGATAAGTTTTAATTCCGTTCAGTTTCTGAATTTCTAGACATGAATCAAATTCCACTAAATAATGTTTTTGGCTAAGCTCCATGCAATATATATTAGACTTGTAGGAGCTTTAAAATTCCCTCTTTACAACATCTTTTGAATAAATTATGAGAAAACAATGGAAAAGAATGTTTAATAAATGTTTCTTTTTTCATTATGGATTTATTGAATCTCTATACGATATGGATAAAATGTATTGTTTGCTCGCTATGGGTTTTATGAAGTTATATATATATATATCTTTCTCTCCACACACACACACACA